>CM076580.1:1490376641-1490572861 GCA_034641835.2 Pinus albicaulis
AGTGTGAAATAAATCACAACTAGGCATATGGGCATTTGTGGCACAGTAAGTGCGTCTATTTAATGAATACGTCCTCAAAAGTGAGGATAAGTACATCAATGACTTGTTCCAAGTGAACATAACTAATTTGATAAGTTTATCTATTTTACATTTTGGAAGTATTTTAGAGTTTAAATTGTGTAAAATCCTACAACTATTGCTTGGAATCACAAGTTTTGATTTTATATTAGCCAAAATAATTTCCCCTCCCAAAATTAACACCTAATTGATTTATAATAACATATAACAACCTCATAATTTTGTCCAACAACTCAAAATGACTAGTCGACAAGAATACCTAAAGTATTTTGATGAACACAAGTGTGCTCTCCAATAATTCTCATTGGCTCATAGGAAAATGATAGTATTTTTCATTGTGCAATACATTGACACATACTCCAATATATTTCCAAGTAAAAAGGCATAGATAGGGATGCATATAAATATATTGTGAGAGAATATGTCTTGAACCACATCTTTCCCTTTGGGAACAAGCCCATGTTGTGGAGTCTCTATCATTTTCAAATACATTGACACATATTCCAATATGCGATGTAAAATGCCATATATCCCAATGTATGTAAATCTATTTGTGAGATGATATATCCATGAACCAGAGTATGTGTTTCGGGGATTTAACACCCTAGAGGTTGGTTGGGATTCAACCTCCACAGAGCAGGGGCGTACTACTTAACAGAGACTCACACGATCATGCATAGTCATAAAAATGAAATCGAGTAGAACAAGAGGTTTACCCGTTGGTCCTACGTTTGAAGTAGATCCACGTGGAGTTCAAACTCCCTGCAACCGTCCTTCCTCTTTCACCTGAAATACAAGAAGAAACCAGCACAAAGGAAAAGTTGTACAGTATATTTCTACTCTATATGTTAGTGAGATTCATATAAAACATTAAATAAATCATCATGAATGCTTGTATAACAAATATTCTTCATACATTAAAGCATACACTAACACGTTTATTTCGGGAACAGCATGATACTTCCGTATTATAAAAATAGTACGTACAAAAGTAAGTGGAGAGATCACCTGATCCTTCCAAGGCCTTCGCAGACCGTCGTCCGGATCCGTCCAGCCCTTGCCTCGCTAAAACTCCTTCCAAATGAGTGCATACGAGATAACATATAAAGGGATGTGTATCTCAAGGAAACAAGGGTTTCCTGAAATGAACTGGGAAAGTGCAGGAGGCACGGGGAATCAGACTTGGATAGGGAACCAACGGAGTATAATAATAATAATTCTCTCTCTCCCTTAGGCCATACATATGAGGTCTTTTTATAGTCCCTCCAAGTAGTTTCAGCAGTTGGAAACAGTTGGCCACGGGCTGGGGTAGTTAAACTAACTGAGTAACCATCAACCCAGCGCGAAATTAGGGATTTTTATATATTTTTTAATCATTAAAATGGCATACGCGGAAAAGTCTAGCTGTACTCGCGTATACACGCGGAAAAACACGGGCATAGTCGCGTATGAAGGATTTTCTACTGTTTTTAAGTGAATTTGTCCAAGTCTGTAGGAATGGGTGCCCATAAAGCCATGTAGCAATCATGAATCATGTCAAGGTGAGAAATGATGCTATAACGGATGCCCCCTAATATATGAGGTCAGAAGGGGTACATGATGGCCGAAATGTATTATGCACATAGAAAGAACTTCGCAAGGACAAGAGAGGACTTCACCAGATTTCAGCCTGCCAAAAACCAATGAAAGAAATCAGAGAGTCAACACATGCTGAGGCGGGCATACCCATGCTCAGTCAAAAAGACATCATATATATAGAAAGTACTGAATAGATCCAACATGTATACAAGTATAACTGAACTGAAAGTACATAGTGAATCATCTGAGCAGGGCCCGGAAAGACAAGTCTGTATCAATGTCCAAGTATCACATATAGAAAGCTGATCAAAGATAGTGCAACTGGATGTCTGATCAAGTAACTGAATCTCCAAGTACCGGATCATAAGAGGCGGATCAAACGGTACAATCATGCAACTTGGGGATCAACATATAAGATGCTGTTGTGCTGAACTGCAACATATAAGGGTGGATGGCAACACTGGCAGAAACTGAGAGAACTGTCAACAGTGAACCGAGAAATGCTGATGCAACCCGAGGTCTTCACCGATCACAACGGCACAATTCTACACACTGGGAATAAATGAGCTGAAGTTGACCATGTGAGAAATCGTTGGATTACCGGGCAATGATGTTCCCGTTAACCAACGCGAGACAACCCACCGATAATGATAATGAGTGTCAAGGTGCCCCAGTACAATCTGACAAGTGTGAATGAATGAGTTGAAGTCGAACACTTGAAAGAATCTACCAATCAGGAGGCAATGATGAATCCTCACTGTCGATAGCGAAAAGTCTGCCACTGATGACTGCAAACCCTAAGGTACTGATAAAAAGACTCTAGACCTTGTTCCCAGAGCAATGAGTCGGAGTCGATGGGAAAAGATCTGCTGGAAGGAAGGCATTAAGGCATCCCACATTAGTCCAGCGCGAGTGTAACCCGCAGGCCAAGATTTAGAAGGAATCGGACGAAGGAGAGTGATGGAACCAAAACCGAAGTATGTTTCCGACGTGCCCAAGATGAAGCTAGCGCACGGAAGAAACCCTCTGAACCAACCAATAATGAAAGCTGACGCAGAGGCGAGAAATCCACCGATAGGGTCAAATGGAAATCCAGGTACTGCACGAATCCCAAGTGTGATAATGTGTGCTGACGTCGAACACAGGGGAAACCACTCGGTCAAAGACCCATGATGATGATCAAATGCTGAGCACGAGGTCACCTATCAATGATGGAAATAGGCCCAAGGTGCGGCTCTAGGCTTGCTCTCAGAGCAATGTGTCGTAGTCGATAAGAGACAAACCCGCCGGCAAGAAGTCGATGGAGACCTTCTCAAACCAGCACGAGCAGAAGATCAAAACATCTGATGTGATAGAACATGATACTGACAAGACCGGGAAGGCCGACTGAATAATGAGTCAAGAGACACCGCAGAATGGCCGACTCAGGCTAGACTTCCCTTGAACAAAAGCACGACTCTGTGATGACCATGGCGGTAAAAAGTGACACTGTATAAGTCTGTCTTGCAGGAGGCAAAACAAACTCTCCATATGATTGGAAGAGATAACCAACCGGGGGAGAACTGACAAGTGAAACATGGTAAAGGCTGAACCTAGGTCAAACTAGAACCATCCCAAATGAAGGAAATATGTATAAGTATATGTGCTTTGTTCAAGGGCGACAAACTGACTCTGTACTGCCATCAAAATAACGAAGATACATCCCGTTCCCGCTCTTTTTGTTATATTTAATTTTTTTTTTTGTCTTTTTCATAATAAGCCTGAAAAATAATAAAAGAATGCTATGATACAATGGATAGAACGAGTATCGAAAAAAGCAGATGCACTAGTTCCGGGGTTTGGAACAATCCTATGCTCAATGCAAGGTGGCGAAAACTGGTCAGTGATACTCAGAGGAACGTTCCATCCATGGGTACAAAGGTGTCAAGTCGTGATAGCAAAGTGCATGCAATGGTTAACTTGTACAGAAAGTCAAGGTCCAAAGTTGGCTTAACATCGAGTCCAAATGAAGCCGGCTAAAGGCCAGGATAAACAAGCGGCCAATATGCAATGCAGTAATACAACTTAACGACACCAGGGAGCCTCTAGGGTATAAGCCAGAAAAAGATAAGTGATGAAGGAGAAGAATGAAGCTTCAACACGAAAGACATGGCGGGACTAAAGAGGACTCCCGAGCCTACATAAAAAGCAGCATGGGCAACAAGTGATAGCGAGGAACTAACTAGGAAGCCCATGTAAAGGAAGGCTCTACCATCAAGTCATGATTTAAAAATCGGCGAGTGAAATGGGTATAATACTTATGACCTGATGGGATCGACCCTAAGGCAAGTGATCAGTATGGAGGCTAGAATGCAAGATGCAATGGAAAGTGATTCCCTAACCTATATGCCAGTGAAGATCATATACCTGCCATGAAGAGTCTGAAATCACGGATCAAAAATCGGGAAAAGTCTCAAAATCGTCAAAATGTACCTGAAAACATACCAAACTAGGCACTTCCAAGCAATCAAGTTATACAGCATAAGACAGATCGAAAAAATAAGCATAAGGAAATTTTTGCAAAAATTTTCAATACAACTGACCTCTATCCGGAAAGTGAAAGAATTTAGGGTATGGTACGATTCTGATGACATCCTTCTCCGAGAAGATTCCTGAGCTTCGACCCCAAAAATTGCAATTTTTTAACTTATATGATTTTTTGGATTTTTTCAATATATGTGAAAAAAATGAAAAACAAGCTATATACAAAAGCAAAATGTCAGGCCGAAGCCTAGGCATAATACTCTCTCAAATAGAGCCCATTTCGGGGCTCTGCCAACGGGGGAGGCAACCAAAATATTGCCTCTACCTTAAAGGGATCTACCCCTATCCCTTCCGAAGGCACAAAGAATCCCAAAGACCGAGTGGATGTAATCGGACGAAGCTTTTGCCTGACCGGCTTAGCGTTTTCATACGTCTTGATCTCATGCTGGACGATAGATGGGTCTATGCCAGGCATTTCCTCATAAGACCAAGCAAAAACATCCATATACTCTTTGAAGAGCTCGGTATAGATTTGAACTTCTTCACGGGAACATTCAGCTCCAATGAAAACGTTCTCGATAATGTTGGGATTCCTGGAGATGTTCACCGGGATAGTCGGAGAGATCACAGCCATGTTCCCTTCAGCATAAACCTGTGCTGGTGCTAAGGGGCTCAAGACTGGGTGAACAGGTCCAGGAGACTGAGGACTTGAAAACTAGCTTTGACTTCGCTCAAGTCAGGTAGGAAGTAAGACCGATGATGCAAGTCATCCCACGGTCTCTCTATACCTGTCATTGCTTCCAGGATGGCCTCTTCATATGGAAGAGTTGTATCTAGACAATCCTAGGCAGAAGAAGAAGTAAGCGTCCAAGCCGGAGCCACATCACCATCCAACTCTTCCGGCGAAAGAGGAGCTGGATCAGACTCTGCAGTGTCAACAACAGACTGATATGCAATCTCGGCTGCAGAAATCGGGAATGCCATTCCACCCACTTGCCCTTCCTCCAAAGTGGCAGTTGGGGAAGGTAAGGTCCAAGGGTCCGAAAAATAATGAGTTCGAAAGAACTCTCTTCGAAAGGGAGCCTTGGAGGATGAAATAGCATTGATAGACACCTTAGGAGGAGGAAGATCAAAAGATCCCATCAGGGAAGAATACATTCCAACTCCCAGATTCTCGATAGGTGCCTTAGTATTGTCCAACTTAGGGACAGATGAGTCAGGAGGTGCATCTAGGTCTACAGGAGGACAGTCCAGTTGATCCACCGTAACTATCCTCCCTTCGTGGGGGAAACATACTATCCGAAATAGTGAAGATGCAATGGCATCCATATCATATATCCAGTTTCTCCCCAACAGAAGCTTGTAGTCCAAGGCTGCATCTACTACCTCAACCTCTATGTTAACGGTTTTGCCCCCAACACAGATGGGCAAAGCCGGGGCAATACCATGGGGCCTATGAGAATGGCCATCGAATGCAGTAAGAATAGTGCTAGATGGAACAGCTTTGGGAGATCCTAGTGTCTTCCAGCATGCGAGAGACATCACGCAAGTAGAAGCACCCTCATCAACGACCGTGCGAAAGATATTAGTCTTCCAGTACGATGATTTAATATGGAAGGCCATATGATGAGGAAGTCTCTTCTTAAAATTCTTCATATCAAAGGTAATCAGAAGAGAATTTTTCGGATCTATAGCCCCAATGGCAGTGAGCAAAGCACTGCGCTGAGCCGGACAAGACTGGAGTACCTCTAAAGCTGACATAGCACAAGGACTCTGCGCCAGATCTTCTACAATCGAGTAGTTATGGGCAGCCCTCATGTTCGGATTAATCGTTGACCGCTTAGAGGATGCCTTCGGTATCCGAGGCATAGACTCGACAGTTGGCTTCGTGATATGAAGCGGCTCCGTAGCATCAGGAACTTCCTTAGCTTTCGAAGATTCCTCTCCGCCATAATCACGGGATCTCGTAGCGACATCCACGTGAGCACTCATCATAAAGATATTCGATGGAATTTCCCCTTCCTGAGGACCTCCAGAGGAAGCCCCGGGATTTTGATTCGCGCCAGCAATTAATTGCTGCCCTTGGGGAAAAGGGTTTGTTAGCACAGCCTGGGAACTAGAAGAACCCTGCTGAGATAACAGGCGCTGAGCATCCTGAATTTTCGGGCAAAGATGCGTGAGATGGTCTCCAGTACAAAGCTTGCACGGAAACTTCACTTTCTTTTTCTCTTTTTGCCCTTCACCAACACGCTCGTTGGTCTTGTTTGCATTGCCCTTCCCATTCTTGCCCTTTTTCTTGTTATTACGTCCCTTCTTATTCCCATCGGACTGTTGATTTCCTTTGGGTTCAGAAGATTGGACAGCATTAATGGACAAAGACTGGGAAGGTGAAGAATCAGCAGGCACAGCCTGACCAGAAAAAGCAGATTGTAAAGACAACTGCTGCAATTGAGAAAGCAGGCTGGCTACACTACTACTGACCGATCCGACAAGTCCATCACCATGCGGACCAGGTTTAGGTTTCGATAGATCCAATTTGGAGCGAGGAGCATTAGGCAAATACTTGTAAAGCATGCCAGACTGAGAATAGATCAACTCTAACTGCTGGGCCCTAAAGATGGCTTGCTCCTCGGAATATACCCCTGACATGGATACATCCTTTGAAATATCTGACTGAAGCGATTTCAAAAACCACTCGAGAAGGAACTCACCTGGAATATGGGCTTTAATTAGCCTCTTCCTTCTCCTCCATTCCTGAATATGATCGGAAATGTGAGTTGCCTCATCCTGCTTAAAATTAGCCAGGAGTTCGGTCCCAGCCTCATATCTGACAGGCAACTGGAAATGGTTAAGAAAAGTGACAGCCAGTTCTCCAAATGTGGCGAAACTGCCCCCAGTAAGCTCTATATACCACTTCGCGGCGTTTCCGGTTAAGGTGCGCTGAAATAATCTCAATCTAATCGAATCGTCGATCAGAGAGTTGGATGAACACCATAAGTGGAATGTGGTGACGTGGTCTGCCGGATCTTCACCATTCTTACCTTCAAACTTAGGAATGTCTGAAGGAAGTTTGGTTGGAACCGGAGGCCAACGCGGACTATATCGAATCGGGTCATTAGTTAACTTCGCCAAGTCTGGCAAGTTTAAC
Organism: Pinus albicaulis; assembly: GCA_034641835.2. Classification (NCBI taxonomy): domain Eukaryota; kingdom Viridiplantae; phylum Streptophyta; class Pinopsida; order Pinales; family Pinaceae; genus Pinus; species Pinus albicaulis. The sequence goes on from CM076580.1 coordinate 1,490,383,969, forward strand.
GTTGCCAGAAATGGTAATCGCGGCGGAGCCTGAGAATTCCATCATTGATGGGATGGATTTCCCACATTCTGAAAAGAATAGCCTGGATTTGATGAGGCACCAGGCTGCCAGAAAGGACCCGTAGAAAACGGAGAAGAACCTCCTCCCCACGCCGAGCTACCAAGACCCAGACTAGTTCCCCCCGCTGAAGTATTGACTGAAGATGTAAGCCCCTGGTAGGGGTTCCATGCATTAGATAGAGGAGAAAAAGGCTGATAAGCACTCGATGCAGGGAAAGAAGCATTCCCTGGATGACTCGCGATGAACTGATTCCCTGCCCCCGACGTTGCAAACATAGGATTCCACCCCATAAAAGCAGTCGAACTTGGCCCCTGAGCCCAAGGATTAAAACTTTGGGTCTGGGACGTGAAAGGAAACGACCCTAAAGAAGGATTGGGACTAGGAATATGCCCAGTCCCAAAGGGGAAACCCTGAAAAGAAGCTGATCCACTAGCCATGTTGGACATGGGCGTAGATCCAGCTGCACCGGCGGTAAGGGAAAAAGAGGGATTTCCAGCAATGGACATCCCTGAAACAAAGGGACCAGATTGAGAAGCATATGCTTGGGTGAACCCAGAGCCAAACATAGCAGTGCTAGAAGCACTCGAAGATAGAGCAAGAGTGCCCCCTGCCTCAACAGAAGCAGGGGTCTGAATGCCCGCAACACTCATGGTAGAAGCCGCGTTCCCAGTCGTGGCCATCGAAAGATAAGAAAGATAAGGAAGATCCGGCGGTCTCTCAGACTCCGGTCCGATGTACTCTATAACAAACGGATGATCAAGAGGAAGAGGAGATGGACTTGTAGCCGCAGGCTCAGGTATATCTTCTATCTGAAAATCTTCCTCCTGAGGAAACAATACCCTCGAGGTGAGCGAAACGCTCCTCTCGGAACCGACACCGGAATCAGCAACGAAACCTTCAGACCTTAGTGGAGGATCTCTCTCCACAGCGTCAGACTCTACAGGGTGAAAACCACCTGATAGATCGCTCCTACGCCTTCTTGAAGAAGGCTCTGCACTCTCGGGAGATAACCCCCGGACTCTCCTCGAACGTCGAGGCGCTTGATCAGCCACTTTTACAAATTTATTATATTAGACTCAAGAAAAGTGAAAAGCTAGGCAAACTAGGAGCAAAGAGCACTCACTAAAATCAAAACCCTGAGAAACAGCAAGAAAACAGCCTCCAAGTATTTCCGCTCCGGGTGATGAGGACCGGACACCAAAATACAGGAAAGCGAAGTATAGGGCCTTCCGAAAGCAGTCTGGGATGATTAGGGCCCAGAACAACTAGCGAAGGTATCAGAAACAGTTACGCCGGCCTCCTAACAACAGCCTTTGCCGGCTCAAGCACCCAAGCTTCGCAAGGGCACCCCCCAGAAGTACTGCTGGAAGTGATGCGACGTCTGCCTCAGGTACCACGGGTATTCCCCCCCGCAGTCACCTGTGTGGAACCTAGGAACAGCAACTATGGACACCAATCCGTATCAGAAGCTGGGCGGAATGGTCTTGAGGTTAGATTCAGCTAATCGGAGGGGGGGTATCCCTCTTCTTAACCTTCACTTCCCCTCGCGCTTGACTCTCGAATGAGAGCTTTCCCAGTCCACTTCACGGAGTTGGATTTCGCTCAATTAATAAACTTCTATGTTTGTTTGAGCGGCCTTGGAGAGTTAACTCTCCTCTCTCCTATTCCAAGGCCCTACAACGTAGCTAGTTGGTGATTGACACTTAATAAAACTTGCTAGTTGATTTTAGATTAAATCGCTTATTTTAAGGGCTGTTGTATTAAGTCACAAGGATATGGAGTTGAAACCAATGATGTTCTGACGCAAAAGAAATTAATAAAAACTGACTACATGCACATGCAGTTCTTTGTCTTTCGATGAAGAGCAATTTCTATGTAAGTTCTACGAGGCTAAAAAATATATTTTTCTTTTCGAATTACAAACTCACACGCACAAAAATTAAGAAGCTAACTAAATGATTCAATGCACCTAATGCAAATGACCACTAGCATGTAATTTCTAAGATGCAGAAAGTCCCTTGAAACAAGGTGAAATTTCCCAAAAGGCTCCTTCAGTTTCAACTAATCTTTTGATATCCAGAAAGCTAATTCTTGCAAACAAGAACTCTTAATATAAGACACCAAAATACTCAGCAAGAAGAAGAAGAAATCAAAAGACAACCTCCCTTCACAATCAAGCGGGAAACTAGAAGCAAAAAACTTCACTAAAGTCCCAAAAGATGAAGCCAAACGAAAATGAAAAAGGCAACAACAAAAACAAAAACAAGAAACAATGTTTTTTGAGTTTTTGATATGCAAAAACAAAAAGCAAAACAAATGTTTTTGAGCTTTTCAGTTTTATAAAACAAGAGTTTCAAGAAAACCAAGAACAACTATCCCAATCCAAGCCAAAACGAGACCGAATTTCAAGCTTAAACTTCAGCTATGCCCCCAAACCTTATAAGGCTAATAATAGCAAGATCAATGAGAGCAACGGAAGACCAAAACTCAATCAAACAGCCAAGAGAAATAGTGCAAATTCGTTGCAACACAAAACTCCAAAGAAACAAGAAAAGATCTTCGAAAATTGCAACAAAACCCTAGCCTATGAAACTCAAGAAAACCAATCGAAAACAAAGCAAAGAACGCAATGCGAAGCACAACACAAAGACAGGAGTGAGTCAGTGAGCAAAGGCTCTCTGTTCTGGTAAAGCAGAACAGCCAAGAACGCTCAGAAAGCGATCTTGGAACTCAATCCAGGAGTGCTAGCACCAACAAGAACACTTCGCCAAAAAGATCAGTTTTCGGACAAACGAAAGAGAACCAAGACTTAAAACCACTTCTGTCACACTCCAGTAAGTACAAAGACTCTGCAAACACAGGCCTCCATAGCCAGAAAAGACCAAAAACACCAGAATCTTGAAATTTCAAATTCAGCCTAGGTATACGCGACCTTGCAGTTATGCAACAGGCGTGTATACGCGTCTGTGTTGAACGAAACCCGCGTATATGCGGTTCCTTCTACACAAACTCGCGGGTATACGCGACTGTGTGCAAGAAAAACTGCGTATACAAAGAAAGATAATAAAAAATAAAAAGTACAAGCCTGGGAAAGGTATCAAAGCTTCAAACTGACTGCAAGAAAACAAACTGGACTGTAAAAGACAGAAGAAATTGTTGGCAACCTACCAAACAGCTGAAACAACCCAACAGGAGAATCACAAAAATGTGATCCCCAGCGGAGTCGCCAGTTCTGTTTCGGGGATTTAACACCCTAGAGGTTGGTTGGGATTCAACCTCCACAGAGCAGGGGCGTACTACTTAACAGAGACTCACACGATCATGCACGGTCATAAAAACGAAATAGAGCAGAACGAGAGGTTTACCCGTTGGTCCTACGTTTGAAGTAGATCCACGTGGAGTTCAAACTCCCTGCAACCGTCCTTCCTCTTTCACCTGAAATACAAGAAGAAACCAGCACAAAGGACAAGTTGTACGGTATATTTCTACTCTATATGTTAGTGAGATTCATATAAAACATTAAATAAATCATCATGAATGCTTGTATAACAAATATTCTTCATACATTAAAGCATACACTAACACGTTTATTTCGGGAACAGCATGATACTTCTGTATTATAAAAATAGTACGTACAAAAGTAAGTGGAGAGATCACTTGATCCTTCCAAGGCCTTCGCAGACCGTCGTCCGGATCCGTCCAGCCCTTGCCTCGCTAAGACTCCTTCCAAATGAGTGCATACGAGATAACATATAAAGGGATGTGTATCTCCAGGAAACAAGGGTTTCCTGAAATGAACTGGGAAAGTGCAGGAGGCACGGGGAATCAGACTTGGATAGGGAACCAACAGAGTATAATAATAATAATTCTCTCTCCCCTTTAGGCCATACATATGAGGTGGATGAACCTGCATATCATACGTGACTGTGTATAAGTGAAGTTGCGTATGCGTAGAGCAAAAATTTAAAATTTGAATCTAATCAATGATTTAATGATTTTTCTCAGGATTTCCATCAGCTAGAGAGAGCATGAACATAGTGTCATTGAAAATGAGGTGATGGAAAATGAAAATTCACTAAGTATTCTCCGAAATTGTGGATTGCTCAAGTTTTTCAAAATTCCCATTATGAAAAGCAATGTTCGGTTGCTTCAAATTTTGGTGAATTATTGGGAGCCGGAAGAGGACTGCTTCATAATTGACCAGATGCCACTACGCATAGAAATGGAAGATATTTACTTTATCACTGGACTCTCTCAGAGAGAAGACCCAGTAGACTTACATGGAAAGCCTGTTGGAGGGCTTACCGTAGAGGATTATGTCCAAGTCTACTGCGTAGAAAATGCACAAAAGGTAGGAACTCAGATTCATATCAGGATTTGAAGGATTTATACATGAATATCCTTCTCTTTACCATTGGTAGAGTAGCAGGATCTACCTCTTTGCATCAGGCTTCACAGACACAAATGAGCATATCTGTGGAATGCCTAATTCATCTCTTTGATTGGTGCACAACATTACTGAGAAATATGAAGAAACATCTAACTTCAATCTGGAAAGAAAAGACAAATTTTTTTGGGAATGGTACAATCTTGCTATCATTCTTCTTCGAGAGGGTCCTAGGGCTTCGACCCAAAGTCATCTCAACTATCAGTAGCCCGAGAGATCCAAGAATAGCCCGATGGGCAGATTTGATGAAGAGATTAGGGGGAAGTGAAGTTCCCCAGACCACTTGGGATGATGAATTCTTCCAATGGTGGGAGGAACAAGTCATCACAGTGGAATATTATCCCTATGCTGTGATGAACTTTTATGCTAATCTAGATCTAGTCCTGCCGCCCGATGTAGCATGGGGCTCAATCGGTGAGATTGCAATTTTTAATTTTTGATTATGTGATTTTTTTTATGATTTTTTCAAAGTATGAGAATGAAAAAATGTTTTTGATTGGACTAAAATGGCTTACAAAATTATGATGATCATGATGCAGACATAGGACCAGTCAGGCCTGAGGGGTACCCAAGGCACAAGTGCCACAGAGGTGAGGCAGATGCTGAAGACCCTGACAGAACACTCCATGCCATCCAGAGGAACTTGGAGAGTTTGACTCGCCAAGTGCCTATGGCTGTGATAGAGGACCTACCAGAGGCTATCCAGAGATGGGTAGCCAGAGTACCATGAGACTGGGTGCGGTTATTCCGATGTGTAGTGACTGCCATCGTGTTCTATAGGAACATGAATATTGGGCAGGGACGTCAGTAGTAGATTTATAGATATGATTGGATGACTGTAATATTTATTGATAGACATGATTGGGCATAAGCCCTAATTTTGTAGGACATGATGGTCTAGATTTTTTATATTTTTGAACACTCTAACTATATATATATATATATATATATATATATATATATATATATATATATATATATATATATATATATATATATATATATATATATAAAGTAATTTATATGATGTGATGACTCAAATGTATGAAAATGTATGATGTATTTGATATATTTTTTAAAGTATTGAATGATGAATATGCCAATCAATTGCTTGAATAGCCAATAAATCTGCCATCCAATTGTCACCCCGAGGAATATGAATGAATGTAATAAATTGAAATGATCTTTGTAAAAAATGTACCCTAAAAAACAACCAATGTAAAAATAGGTCTCAGACCCGATATGTGTTGTTCAACTACGAAACCACCAGCTGCGAATTAAAGAAAACTACTAACGAATCAACACCCAAGGATATTTCCTCTGAGAGTATATTAATCACTGCAGTGTATTCTGCTACGTTTTTTGAAGTAGGACCAATGAAGACACCTCTTGACACTAACAACTGGCTGGATGGATAATGGATTACCCAAGCCACGGAAGCTAAGTTCCGGGTATGTCTACTAGCACCATCGGAGAAACCAAAGTGACTCATGACATCCAATAACACCTACCAAAGCAGATCAAATGCATCAAAATTACACCACAAAATCGAAAACCCAGATATGTACAAAAACAAAAAATACGTACAACAAAGAAAGATGCTAGGCCAAAGTCGAGGCATAATACTTTTTCAAATAGAGCCCAATTCTGGGCTCCACCAACTCATTCCCATCAAAATCAATTAAGGCATAAGCTCCTTTCTTCGGGACCTTTTTAACGATAAAGGGAACATACCACATGGATTTAAACTTACCTGCCCCCAAGGCATCCTTCTCTTGGGCATAAAGCAAGACAAGGTCACCTTCAGAGAAGACCCTAAATTTGAGCGCTTATCGTACTGAACCTTTACCCGTTACTTATGTGCCTCATTCATCGTAGCTGCATCTTGACGCTTCTCATCAAGATGTTCTAGATGAAGAAGGCGTTCTTTGAGACTAGAAGTGTCAGGAAGAATTTCAACAATGAACTTAAGAGAGGGAATTTCACATTTGATGGGAAATATAGATTCCAACCCATAAGCCAGTTGAAACGGAGTAACACCAGTTGCAGTTTTGACTGACATCTAGTATGCCCAAAGTGCAAGATACAACATAATATGCCAATTGGATTTGGATTTATCAATTGTCTTTTGAAGAATTGTCTTCAAGGATTTTTTCACGGCTTCAACTTTCCCATTGGCTTGAGGATAATAAGGAGACGAATGGTCCTACCGGAAACCCAATTTCAAATCCAATTTAGCCATCATGTTGTTCTGAAAGTGACTTCCATGATCAATGAAAATCTCTTTGGCAATACCAAAGTGAGAAATGACTTGATCGAAGAGGAAAAGAGTTGTTGTCTCACTATCATTCCCAAAAGTAGGCATAGCCTCAACCCACTTCGTGAAGTAGTCCACAACTATGATAATTTACTTGTGACCTTTAGCCGAAGGTGGGTTACAAGTCGTAAAATCAATACCCCACTTTGTAAAGGGTACGACAGTAACGACAGGAAAGAGCGGAGCTGGATGAGCGTGCATATTTTGAGTATAAACCTGACACAAATGACACCTTTTGACCAATTCCATACAATCTTTGAAAATCGAAGGCCAAAAGTATCTTGCACGCAATATTTTTCGGGCTGTAGCAAGCCCAGATAAATGACCACCACAAGATCCACTGTGGCAATAATTCAACACAACCTCAGCCTCTTCAAGAGTTAATCAGTGCCTAAGGATCAAATCGACCCCGTGACGATCTAAATTGTCACCAATAATCAAATAACTTTTAGCTAAGTAAAGTAACTTTCGACACTCATCTTTCGAAAAAGTTGAGGGAAAATTCATAGTCTGGAGATAAACTATGAGATCCCCATACCAAGGATCCTGTTAAGAAATGAGAAAAATATGTTCATCAAGAAATGATTCATCATAAACAATCTCTTCTCCACAGGGAAACTAAGAAATCAATTTTGCAAAAACTAATGATTTCTTGGACTTGGCAGACATAAACTCATGATCAAATTCCTGCAAAATCACAATCCATCGATTGTATTTTTCCCCCAATCACTTGCCTACTAAGAACAAACTAAAATGGATTGACTTCTGCCAAAACATAAGTTTTGCGTAGAATAATGTAATGTCTGAGTCGCTAAACAACATGCACAGCTACTAAAGCAAGCTTCTCTATCAAAGAATACCGGATTTCAGGTCCTACCAAGCCTCAAATAAGGTAGTATATAACATTCTTGAAAAGAGCATCGTCCTCCTGAACCAGAACCATACCAATGGTAGATTCTGCTGCCGCGAGATACAAGAGGAAATCCCTACTATAATCGGGTGGAATCAATAAAGGAGCAAAGTTCAATGCTTTTTTCAAAGCATCGAATGAGCATTGAGCAAAGTCATCCCAAAGAAATGGAACTCCTTTCTTCAATAATCTCATAAATCGTTTTGTAATCTCAACATAATTTATGATGAATCTCCGCAGAAAAATAACTTTTCCTTGTAGAATTTGAAGTTGACGAATTGAAGACAGGGGAAGCAACTGAAGTATTGACTCAAACTTGAAGGGATATACCTGAATCCCTTCCATAGACACTATGAATCCTAACAACCGACCGGATGTGACAACGAAAACACACTTGTTCGGGTTCAACCGGATTTTGTAATGCCGACATCGTTCAAAAACTTGATGGAGGTGGGAAGGATGATCATTTCTCTTGCGAGAACAAGCAGCTAAATCATCCATATATGCCTCGATAATATGTTTGATGTCATGGAAGGCATAAGACATGGCCCATTAAAAATTATCTTCAGCATTTTTGAGTCCAAAAGGAATTTTATTGTAAGCAAAGGTACCCCAGGGACAAATAAATGTAGTCTTATGTTGATCTTCAGGATGGATAGTAATTTTATTATATACAGAGAAGCCTTCCATGAAGGAGAAAATATCATTCCCCACACACTCATCAATAATTTGATCTATAAATGGTGTGGGGTAGTTATCTTTAGGACATGATTTATTTAGGTCTCAGAATTCGATGCAAACTAGAATTGTTCCTTGTTTCTTGTCCACGAGAACTAGATTCGAAACCCACTCAGTCAAAGGAACTGGGTAAATGAACCCTGCCTTTAGCAACTTCTCCACCTCAGCTTTGATAGTTGTGGCCTTCATAGGGTTTACCGGACGAAACTTTTGCCTAAGAGGCTTAGCATTTATGTATACCTTGATCTCATGCTGGACAATAGATGGATCGATACTAGAAATTTCCTCATAAGACTAGGCAAACATATCTCTAAACTCTCGAAAGAGATCAGTGTAAATCTGAATCTCCTTAGGGGAACATTCAAATTCGATGGAGAAATTCTCTATAAGGTTGGGATCTCTCTAGATGTTCACCAGGATAGTAGGAGAAATCACAGCCATGTTCTCTTCATCAAAACCTATGCTGGTGCTAAAGGGTTCAAGACTGGGTGAACAGGACCGGAAGATTGAGGGATAGGAAAACTTGATTCAACTTCGTGCAAGTCTGGGAGAAATTAAGACCGATGATGCAAATCATCCCATGGTCTTTCTACACCAATCATTGCTTCAAGGATGGCCTCTTCAGATGGAAGATTGGTATCAAGACAATCCTGAGCCGAAGATGAATTGAGAGTCCAAGCCAGAGCCACATCTCCATCCAATTCCGCCGGTGAAAGAGAAATTGGAATGGAATCTGCAGATTCAACAATAGAGCTATAAGCAATCTCAACTACAGACATAGGAAATGTCATTCCACCCACTTGACCTTCTTCTAATGTCGAAGTAGAAGAAGGTAAGGTCCAGGGGTCCAAAAAATAATGAGTTCTGGAGAACTCTCTTCGAATAGGAGCCCTGGAGGATGAAATTGCATTGATATGAACTGAAGGAGGCGGAAGATCAAAAGTACCCATCAAGGAAGTGTACATTCCAACCCCCAAATTCTCAACAAGCAGCTTGCTATCCTTCACCAAAGGAATGGTTGAGTCAAAGGATGCATTCAGATCTACAGGAGAATAATCCAGTTGGTCAACCGTGACAATTATCCCTTCGTGAGGGAAACAAACAATGCGAAATAATGAGGATGCAATGGCATCCATCTCATATATCCATTTTTTCCCCAACATAAGGTTATATTCAAAGCTTGCATAAACTCTCTCAACTTCGATATTAAAATTTTTTCCCCCAACATAGATGGGAAAAGATGGAACAATACCATGAGATCTGTGAGAATGACCATCAAATGCAGTCAGAAGAGTGGTTGAAGGAACAAATGCGGGAGATCCAATACCCTTCCAGCATGCGAGATACATCACACACATGGAAGCACCCTCATCAATGACTATTCGAAAGATATTGAATTTATGATAATTCGATCTGATATGAAAATCCATATGATGAGGAAGTCTCTTTTTCAAATTCAACATGTCAAATGTGATCATAAGAGAATTCTTTGGATCAACAGCCCCAGTAGCAGTGAGTAAAGCACTCCGCTGAGCCAAACAAGATTGGAGCACCTCTAACGTAGACATGGCACAAGCACTTTGAGCCAGATCTTCTACAATCGAGTCATTCTAGGCAGCCTAGAATTAGGATTGATTGTCGAACATTTTTAAGACCCTTTCGGCATCTGAGGTATAGGCTCAACAGTAGGCCTAGTAATAATAAGTGGCTCAGTACTATCAGGAGCACCCTTTTCTTTCGAAGATTTAGCTTCACCAGAGTCACGAGATCTCATAGTGATATCTGCGTGAGCACTCATCATGTATATGTTTGATGTATTTTCCCCTTCCTGGCTGCCCCAGAGGAAGCACCAGTATTTTGATTCGCGCCAGCAACTAATTGTTGCCCTTGGGCAAAAGATTTTGTTAGAACAACCTGGGAACTAGAAGAACCCTGTTGAGCTAACAAGTGTTGCGCATCTTGAATTTTAGGGCAAAGGTGCGTAAGATGGTCTCCAGTACACAACTTGCGTAGAAACTTTACTTTATTTTTATTATCCTTTTAACCCTCTCCAACATGATCATTGGATTTATTTGCATTCCCCTTCCCATCCTTGTCCTTTTTCTTGTTATTCCGTCCCTTCTTCTTCCCATTAGATTGTTGATTTCCTTTGGGATTGGTAGTTTGGACAACATCAATTGCCAAGGACTGGGAAGGAGTTGACACTAAAGGCACAACCTAACCAGAAGAAGCAGATTGTATAGACAACTACTGCAATTGAATTAGCAGGTTAGTTGCACTGCTATCAATTGAACCAATAAGCCCATCATGATGAGGACCAGGTTTTGTTTTGGCTAAGTCTAATTTGGAGTGAGGACCATCCAGAAATTTTTTATTAAGGACTCCAGACTAAGAATAAATTAGTTCTAATTGCTGAGCCCTAAAAACAGCCTGCTCTTCAAAAAATACCCTTGAAAGGGATATGTCCTTAGAAATTTTTGGTTGTAAAGATTTCAAAAACCACTCGAGAAGGAATTCATTCAATATTTTGGCTTTAATGAGCCTCTTCCTTCTTTTCCATTCCTGATTATGGTCAGAAATGTGAGTTTCCTTGTCCTGCTGAAAATTGGCCAAGAGGCCAGTACTAGCATCATAACAGATAGGTAACTGAAAGTGATTTAAGAACATGGTATCCAACTCTCAAAAAGTAGAAAAACTACCCCCAATTAACTCAATATACCATTTAGCAACATTTCCAGTTAAGGTTCTTTGAAATAGTCTCAACCTAATCGAGTCGTCGATCAGGGAGTTCGAGGAACACCATAAATGGAAAGTGGTGATATGATCTGCTGGATCCTCACCAGTTTTCCCTTCAAACTTTGGAATGTCTGAGGGGAGCTTAGTGGGGACCGGAGGCCAACCTGGACTATAATGAATAGGATCGTCAGTTAATTTCGACAAATCTGGAAAGTTTAACGTTGCTAGAAATGGTAAGTGAGGAGGAGCTTGGGAATTCCATCCTCCATAGGAAGGATTCCCTAGGTTTCTAGGTATTTTTTGTAGAGAATGTTGGGCCATAATAAAATTTTTACGATCCAACATTCGGAGAAGGACTCCCTCCCAATATAGAGTTACTATACACAGGACCATTCTCTCCAACTGAGGTAGTGAATGAAGAGGAAACCCCTTGATAAGGGTTCCAAGCATTTGCAAATGGAGAAAAATCCTAAGAATTACTTGATGAAGGGAAAGGAACATTCCCTTTCTGACCAGCGAGAAAATGATTCCCTGCTCCTAACGCTGTAAAAACAAGGTTCCATCCTGTAAAGACATTAGAACTTTGACCTCTCGAAAATAGATTGAAACCTTGAGTCTGAGAGGTAAAAGGTAAATATCCTAAGGAAGAGTTTGAATGAGGGATGTGCCCACTTCCAAAGGGGAACCCTTGAAACGAAGCTGATCCACTAGCCATAGAAGGAATGGGTGTGGAGACAGTTGAAGCAACAGAAAGAAGGAATCCCACTAGTGAGCATTCCATAAGAAAAGGGGCCAGATTGAGAAGCATGAGCTTGGGTCTTTCCAGAGCCAAACACAGCAGCACTAGAGGTGATTGTCGATATAGCAATAGTTCCCCCTCCTTCAACTAAAAGAGGAGTATAAACACCTGCAGTGTTCACAACCAAAGCTATGTTCCTAGTCATGGCCATCGAAAGGTATGAATATGATGGATAAGGACTTTCCGGTCTCTGAGACTCGAGTCCGATGTATTGAATAATGTAAGGATAACTAGCAGGAAGAGGAGATGGAAGAAACTTAGCAGGCTAAGGGACTTCGTCTATTTCTACTTCTTTTGCTAGAAATAAAAATCTAGAGATGAGTGGAGCACTCCTCTCTATATTGACACCGACACCAGAACCACCCACAGAAAATTCAAGTCCCGACGAAGGATCTCTCTCCGCTGCGTTTGAGACCACTGGGTGAAAATCACCCTCCGAATTACTCCTACACCTTCTTGAAGAAGGCTCGACACTCACGTGAGACAACCCACGAAGCCTCCTCGATCGACGAGGAAATCGGTCAGCCACTTTAAGAGATTAACATTAGACTCAAAAAATATATGAAGCTAATAAATCTAGGAGAAAAGAGCACACTCTAAAAAATTTCCTAAGATATAGCCACGAAAGCAGCTCTCAAGTATTTCCGCTTCGGGTGATGAGGACTGGACACCAAAATAAAAGACAGCGAAATAATAGGACCTTCCGAAAATAGTCTGGGGTAATTACGCCCCAGGCCTACTAGCGAAGGTAACAGAAACAACTATGCTGACCTCATAACAACAGACTTTGTCGGTGCAAGTCCCCAAGCTTCGCAAGGGCACCCTCTAGAAGTACCGATGGAAGTGATGCAACGTCTGTATCAGGTACCAAGGGTATTCCCCCTCGCAGTCACCTGTGTGGTCCCTAGGATAGGCAAGTATTGGCACCAATCCGTATTGGTAGCTGGGAAAAACGGTCTTAGGTCAAGATTCAACAAATAGGAGAGTGGGCATCTCTATTCTCTACTTGCACTATCCCTCGCACTTGACTTTCTGGAGGAGAGCTTTCTCGGTCCACTTAACAGTGTTGATTTAACTCATTAATAAACTTTCTATATTTAACAATTTGAGTGGCCTTGGAGAGTTAACTCTCCACTCACCTAATCCAAGGCCCTACAACCTATCTAGTTGGTGTATGATTAATGATAATAATACAAAAACTTCTAGTTTCTTTTAATTAGATCACTTGTTTTAAATTGGTTGTTACTTAAGTCAAGGGCTCACGGAGGTGAAACTGATGGTGTTTTATGACACAGAAGAAATCAATGAAAACCTAGTTACATGCAAATGCAACGATATTCTTTCGATGAAAATTGATCTCTACATGGGCTCTACGAAACTAATAAGAATTTTTCTTTTTCTTTTTCTTTTCAGACACTCACACTTCACACGAGTCAGAAAGTTACGAAAAAGAATAAAATGCTCAAATGCACTTAATGCAACCTAACAATGATATGAAAATCCTAAGATGCTAATTCTAAAGAAGTAAAAAGAGTTCCTAGACAATGGTTCAATCACTTTTTGACAGAAAACAAGGCTAGTTCCAAACAGTACTCCTATGCATAAGAACGTCAAAAATACACTTGATAAAAGAGTGAAAGCAAAAGAAAAATTCCTTCACAATCAAGCCAAGAACCAAAGACTAGAAATCAACCAAGAAGCTCCAAAAGATGTAATGAAACCACAAAAACAAACTCAAAGCAAAAGATACGGAAAACATAAAATATTTTTGTGTTTTTTACTTAAAATGGAAGAAAAGAGATTTCAAGAAGACAAACAAAAACCACCCAAGAACCAGAATAAAGAAAAATGAGTCTAAAAAAAGCTTCAAAGTGCTCAAGCCAACTGTGCTACTTTCGTAACAGGACTTAAATGAGCAAAAATAACCAAAAAGCTCAATCAAGTGATTCATCATAGTAGCACAATCTTGTAATGAACAACCGCTCAAAAAACCAAAAAGAGATTCTTCAAGATTCGCAACAAGACAAGTCCAAGAAATCAAGAAAACCGAAATAGACCAAAGAGGTAAAAACCATAAGTGCATCAATGCATAGGGCCAAGAAGAGCAAACAAGCAGAGGCTCACTATTCCGATAGGTCAGAACAACCAATAACTTCAGGAAAAGCTCTCGGTGCTTCAGCTGCAATTTTCAGAACGCAAAACAAGGCAATTCACCAAATGGCTAGGTTTTCAAAAAAACAAGAGAGAAACAGATATAAAATCACCACAAACACAGTCCAGAGACCTTAAAGACACCACAGGAATGGTTCAACCCAGACAGGAAAGACTACAGAGGCTGAAAACTTAATTTTTCAAAAAATTTCAACCATACACGATTTTACAGTGTGCAACTAGCGTGTATATGTGACTATAACAAAGGAAACTCACATATACGCAGGTCCCTTTGGAAAAAATAGGAGGTATACGTGATTGTGCAGAAAAAAATTTGCGTATGCAAATAAAGATAAGGAAAAAATAAAAATTCAAGCGTGATCAAGGGACCAGGTATTCTGTCTGACTAACAAAAGACTTGCTAGACTGTAAAAAGTGATAAAACCTGTCAGGAACCTACAAGACAGATAAAACAACCCAAATGGGAAATCACAAGAATATGATCCCCAATGGAGTTTCCATTTCTGTTTCAGGAAATTTTACCCTAAAGGTCTTGTGTTAATAATATTCACAGATCAGGGGCATATCATTACAAAAAGGACTCACTAAACCAACTTCTATGCAAATAACTAGAATATTTTAGTTGCAGAACTTACCTGGATATCCCTCGGTTGAAGTAGATCTCATGGGAGGAAAAACCCCTGCAACTCTTTGTGCTCTGAAATCTGTAAATCAGCAAAGAACAAACAAAAAATCCTAGTTGTACAACATATACATGTTCTAGATGTTAGTGAAAATCATGCATAATGTTAGCCATCTATAATTTTTGTTACACCTAATGATGGCGAGAATCCGTTTCCATCCTTCAAGAAACAATTTCAAGCTAATATGTTAGTCCTTGAAGCCTGGTTGTTCTCTCTGTCCAAAGAAACCCAGCTTTGCTGATGTTTTCACTTCAAAAAGCCCTGCTGATCCATAAAGAAAACTGCCTTCAAACTCATAATCCTCATCATTTCTCCATTTCAAAATGTGTCCTTCATTTCCCCCATTTTTCCCTCATTTTCCCCTCATTTATCCTTTATTTCCTTCGAAATTCCCTTAAAACCTTATAAATCCTCTTTGTCTGGTTTTAAATCCTCCTTTTATAACTATCGAAACCCTTAAAAACCTCAAAAAACCCATTTCAGCCTTTAAAATCTGACCATTTCATATAAACAGCCTTAAGCCCCACAGGCTTAAATCCTAGCCCTTTTCTCACCATATAACCTGGCCCTGTGACCAAACGCCAAGCCCATCGGCAGATCACAAATCGCTCTTTCCCCAGTTCCACTTCTCGTTTCCGTTCCCGCCGATGGCCAATCTCCCTACTTAATCTCCATCGTTGATCGCACCCGATCGGATGGTCTGCGCTCAATCGGCCATCGCATTTCGTTACTTCCCATATCCTTCTTCCCCAATGATTCTTCCCCGCCGACAGACTCCTGACCGTCGATCTATCCCAGATTGGACGACCATCGCACTTCGCTTCTCCCCATCAACCAACGGTTTCCGCTCCTTTGTCGTTGATGCATTCTGGACCGTTGATTCGGCTACCTCAGATCCAACAGTCTGCGTTGTCTCACATTATTGCTATTCCTCTACCCCTTTCTTCCATTCCTCGATATGATCTCAACCGTTGATCCTCCTAATTGGACGGTCTGCGCTTTCCCGTAGTTTCTCCTCCCCTCGTACCATTTGTCATTTGTGCGACCTAGCAGAGAGATCTGGGTCGTTGATCTATTTGATCCAATGGTCATTATTCATATTCATGCCCATTTCACCCAAACTATTCCATCATGTAATTTTAACACGAAATGGGTGGTTTTGAGAGGACATGTGTCGACCTCCAGTGTGTATCGCGTTCCCCCAGCTCAATACCATTTACCACTCTGCCCCCGCGCGAAAATCATTTCTGGTTTTCCAAAAAACACCATTGCATTTTTTCGCACCAAACTCAGTTTTGAACCCTAGTTTTCATGGTTTTTTTCCATGAGGCCCTTTTCCACTGCATCCATCACCTTTGCACGCTCCTCCGCCTCCGCCATAAGCCTCTGTTAGCAGCTTTACCCAATGCGTAGGTTTTATATAATTATTTTATTGTTTTTGCAGGTTTCATGGCAGTTTAAACTTTAAAGCCATTCCACAGTCAAGAAATAAGGACAGAGGTCGAGGGTGACGATCCTCAGAGGCCTGAAATTATAGAAAAGGGACCCACATGGTTAAGATTCCAGGACTAACCGATGTATTATGAACATCGGTTAAACATTGAAAGCCCTCCAGTGCCAAAAGTTACCTGTCAGCAAAACAGTGAAGAAATATCAAAGATATAGTTAAAAATGATTAAAATGCCAAGTTTGAAGATCAAGGCCCTAATCCGCAGTTAAAGATAAAGACACAGTTAAAGCCAAAATAGTGTTAAATGACAAATATGGACAAATCAGCAAAGGAAAGCTTCAAATTACACATCAGTGGAGCTATTTACTCCTCCAAGGACTGAAAGACACCTTGATAGTTATTATGATGACAGAACCTCTCTAAACTATCAAGGAAATTATTGTAAAGGTATGGGTGGTCTCAAAACCCATACTATCCACTTTACTTGTACTAGAAGAAAATAAAGAACCGCGGCAACTGGAAGACTTCTCCACAAAGACACTCTTTGGAGTTATGACCAGCCTGACAATTAGGCCTGAAAGTCTACAAGAACTACTAGAATGGGCAAGAAATTAATGTAATATTTATGACACAGAATGGGAATTCGAATGCTTTTCTCCTCTTATTTAATTAACCATGAAAACCATCTCTGTCACCTCTCCTCCCCATTCACCTATAAATCCTATTCAAACTCTAATTGTAAGGGTTTGAATTTGATGAATTCTGAAGTAATACATAGACTACTGCTTTGAAGAAGGATTGATGTTTTGAATAAGTGTGGATGTATTTTCTTTTCTCTTGATGAAGGAGGCTAGATCATTGGATCCCTGAGCCTGGTTTTGGTCAAGTACTCTCTATTTGTTAATGTTATTTCCTATTTTTCACTTTGTTCCATTATGCTTTTCTTGCTGTAGAGTAAAAATATTAGGCTAAGAAATGTCTCCTAGAAGCACCTTAGGCATGTTTACTCTTCACTGCCTCTATGTTTTCATCTGCTGAAGGTTTTATTGAGAAGTTTGACTGCTTTTAAACCCTTAAGTTTGTTCATTTCAGAATATTTTAAATAGTTGGTGTCAAGGTTGAATTATGGTTTGCACTACCTGCTTGTTGCCTCTTGAAAGCTATCTAAAAACATCCTTCAAACGCTATTGTCTGCATCTTGGAAAAGAGGATTTGTTCTGATCTTACCCTCTGTTTCTTGCTGAGATAGTCATATTTGAAGGTCCTTATAATTGCAGTCTTAGATGCCTGGGTGTTCCCCCTTTTATGAATGTAATTAATTGTGTTTCTTATATGTTTTCTAACTCCTTTAAGTGAAACAATTAGAAGAAACAGAGTTTTCCTCTCTTTCCTTGTCTTACTTGAAAGTCTGTCTTGTTTATGTTATCTACATAAAGTATGTTGGTAGGATTCATGGTTAGCCCTGGCTATTGTATATTTCTTTATGTTTAGATAGTGTTGCAAGTCCCTTTGTGGAAAGGTATGCATGATTAAGGAGTCTTAACAGCCCTTAAAGCTCTAATTTTCCTTCCAAATCCTTTATGTTCATCTCACCGACCTATATGATCCCATAGATCCATTGACTAAGTTATATTTTCCCTTTGGTTCCCCAAATTCATCAATCAGAACTGTTTAGACTTCCACATGACTCCATTGCCCAATGGCTTGCAGATTTCCACACTCTATCTATGCTGCCTAAATCATCTATGTCCAACCAACAAACAAACAAATTTGTGCTTCATAACTAGCCTAAAATCAACCTCTTAAAAGCATCAAGCTATATCCTTACAAACATATTGAAAGATCCCTCTCTAAGACTAGGAGGGCTAGATCCTAGAGCTCTAAAGCTTGGTTTGAATGTTTCCTTGTCATTTGGTTTTCCAATCAGCCAAATCATAGGACCCCAACATCTTGGTGATCACGGTGGGACCTTTGAGTACATAATAGCCTAGCAAGATCTTGTAAACTTTTTAAGTCCTTCAATAAACATAGAAACTCAGAAAAACCCCAAAAACAATTCATATTGGTTTCATAATAAACATTGGTGGTGGGCCATAAACATTTTACCTTCAAAAAGCTAAAATTTCCACCTGGCGACTCCACCAGCCCCAATAGGCCTATTATTCCACTATGACTCCTGATTTCTTTAGGATTGGGTTAACCAACCTTGAGGAGATTCAGAATCCTATTATTATGTTATGAAAAGCATTGAGAGAGGAAAGCCTTTGAAAGAGTTTGAATTTTGAAGCCTCTCCAAGCTTCGAAGCTGAAATATAGCTTCACATAGGATCTACACTAGATCCCATCTATATCTTGATCCTCCTAACATAGTTGACAATCCAGAAAGGATTTTGTGGTAGACTTCTAAAGCTGGAAAATTAGCTACTATTAGGACCATCCCAAGAGAAAAATCTATCCCTGAAACTCTCACACTCTTGGAAGATCTTCTCTTTGAATTACCTCATACTAGAAACATATTCAGAAGCAAGTCTCAGAGTGATTTAAATCAGGCTGACCTTGAACCCACAGATTTGCTGCAGAGCTTTAGCACAGAAGCATCACATTATACTCCTCCTGATTCCCAGCTTCTACACCACTTCAGCTCTTTCCATAACAAACATGTCCATCATCAGTTTGTTGGCCCGAGTGTTTCTTCCACTCCTATTCATACTTCTGTTACCCAAAAAACTCCTGTTCAACCCACTATCCCTTTTATAAATGCACCCCTTGTAAATCCTCCATTATTTCTAGCCATGGCAGCATGGTATGCTCCCTTAGTATTACCCCAAACTGTAGCTCCTTTACCCAATGAATATCAGTCCAAAATTCCCCATTTCACTGGAAATAGACCCACTACTGCTCAATAGCACTTAGACAAGATGAACGATGCCTTTGATTATATTGAAATAGAAGATGAGACCATAAAAATGAGAATTTTTTCTTAGAGTTTGGGAGGAGAAGCCAAAAAATGGTTCAAAGGCCTAACTCCCCATAGCATACATGATCTCCCTTCCTTATTTCAAACGTTCACTAACAAATGGTAAATTAAAAAGAACCCTCTCCAAATACTTTCAGATTACAACAACCTCAAGAGAAACACTGGGGAAAGTGTTCAAGATTATTTCACTAGATTCAATAGTGTTTATAACACACTACCCCAGATATGAAACCTCCAAAAGGCTTAGCTTTGGCCAAATTCCCTGAGTGATTTGATCCCGAAATGGCCTATCATCTAAGAGAAAGGGATCCCTTAACTTTAGAATACATGCAGAAGGGAGCTCTTAGTGTGGAAGCAAATCTGATTGAGAAGAGAGTTAGGTTGAGAACGGAGAAAAGAGTCACATATAAAGATGAAACTATGGCATCTACTTCTGCATCTGATGCCAAAATTGACAATCTAGTGAGGGTAATGGAAAGGATGCTGGAAAAGATCAATTTAAATGAAATAACCCCTCCTAGAGAAAACCAAACCAACCCTCAAAACATAAACATAAATTCAAATATCAGAAGAGATCCCAATCAAGATAGGCATAGAGACAATGACCAACAAATTAGGCCTCCCTTTCAACAAAACTATGTAGAACAAGAGGATGAAGGGGAAACTGTTAGGTTGGAAGAAAATCATGTGAACTTGATAGGATCTAATGACGAAGATGATATCTTCCTCACTGAGGAAGAATAGGGATTTTTCTCATCAGAACAAAATGAACACAATCATGAAGAGTCTAAATATTATAGGTTGGGGTTCGAAAATGAAATTATGGAATTTCACAGAAAATATGATCTTAGAAGCAAAAGGAACCTAGAAATTTCTAATGACAAGAACACTAACACTACTGTTGGAAAAACCTCAGAAAATCATCCTAAAAAATCAGCAAATAATACCAACACTGTGGCCAAGAAACTGATCTAAACAGAGACAAAAACAACGAAACAAGTGTTGAGAAGAGCCACCCTAGTACTTTTGCTAGTGGTCATATCAAAACAGTCCCAATTAACAGTCCTAATAAAACTCAGCCAGCCAAAATTGCTGAAAGAAACATAAGCGAAAAAACAGATGTGAATATGCCGAAAACGACACTTCCTTTCAGCCTTGAAGGTGAAATTGCCAAGATAAAAATTAGCATGCCTCTAGTTGGATTAGTAACTCAGGAAGTGTACAAAAATCAAGTCTTGAAAGCTCTGAATATAAACACCGATGTTGATCCTTTAAACTTGACGAATGAAAAAACAAAACTGTTGTTTGGTCCTAAAATTGAAGGAAAATACCAAGAAGGGACTGTCCCTCCTTTTATGTAAGTCTAAACATACATGATAAGATCCTACACAATGGCATGCTAGACTCCAGAGCATCACACAATCTTATGCCCACAGTAGTAATGGAAAGCCTGGGCTTAGAAATTACTAGACCATATAAAGACTTGTACTCTTTTGATTCAAGAAGGGTCAAAGGCTTGGGCTTAATCAAAGATTTGTGTGTTAACCTGTCACAAATTCCTGCTAAAATCCTAGTGATGGATATAGTGATAGCTGACATTCCCCCAAAATATGGCATGCTTTTGTCTAGATCATGGGGAGCCAAAATTCAGGGGAGCCTTCAAATGGATATGTCCTATTCCACCATACCAGTGTTTAGTCAAACCGGAAGATTATATAGGGATTCCCTCTTGAAATACATGGTGAGCAGCAAGGACAAACCTAACAACACTCATATCTATTCCCTACATTCAGAATTATATTCCTTTATCTTATTCAATGAAGATGAAATCACCCACCAAGAAAAGGAAAATAAGAAAGAATTTAGTGCACCAGAACATTTAAATTTGCCTTTCACTCAACCATGAAATGCCCCAAATCTCAGCAGCCTTGGGAAAAAAAAAGAAAAAGAGAATGAGATAGAAACACTTTGGAAAATGAGCTTTGATGGCTCTTGTAGCAAGGTCAGTTCAAGGGTAGGTGTATGGATACATAACATAAACAAGGGATACTCCTATAAATTAGATTTCCCGTGCACAAATAACATTGCAGAATATGAAGCTCTCATCCTCAGCTTAAATTTGCTCAAGAACTTAGAGGGTAAGAGGATATCAGTACAAGGGGATTCTGAGTTAATCATCATGGAAATCAAAGGGGAATATTCAGCCAAAAATCCCAGACTCAAAGAATATAGAAATGTTGCCCTTGATCTCCTTAAATTTTTTGAAAAATATGAACTCATTTTCGTACCAAGAGCTCAAAATCATCTAGCTAATGAACTTGCCTTTGCTACTAGCAACTGCCAAATACCATAGATAAATGAAAAATTCAATATGAAGGTAAAAAAAATACCAACAGTTCCTAACAATGAAGATTATTGGAAAGTGTTTGAAAATGATAAGCACATAAATGATTCATAGCAACACCAAGTTCCAGCCATGAAAAAGATTGTTTCAATGAGAAACAAATCCCTGAAACAGAGCCCTCCCTTTCTGCTGATGTAAATCAGTTTGAACACCTTTTTAAAGAAGAGTTATTTGATAACCCAAATAAAAAGGACCCTGAATTTTTACAATGTAAAGGTGATACTATACCAAAAGGCTTTACACCATTAGAACAACTATTCGATTTCAATGATGTAGCCAAAGAACTAAAAACAGAGCTTATAGAAACGAACATTGAGGAACATAACATAGGTAGCCCCACTGAACCCAAAATGATCAAGTTATCCAACACCCTCCCAGCTCATGTCAAACAGAAGTACATAGCACTTTTCAAGGAATTGGTGGATGTGTTTGCATGGGACTATAAAGATCTGAAATATTATGATACTAGCATTATTCAACATAAAATCCCTCTTATGGAAAATCAGAAGCCTTTCAAACAAAAAATAAGAAGGATAAACCCTGTTTTATTACCTTCAGTAGAGAAAGAGTCTAGGAAAATTTTTGACGCTGGGATCATAGTCTCTCTCAGATATTCAGAATGGGTTTCCAATCTAGTATCTATTAGGAATAAGATAGGGGAAATTAGGTTGTGTATTGACTTTATGAATCTAAATAGAGCCTCCCTGAAAGATAACTACCCCCTGCCGAAGATGGATCACATACTCCAAAAGTTGGTTGGGTCTAAAAGAATATCACTGTTGGATGGGTTCTCAGGTTACAATCAGGTGTTAGTACTCCCAAGTGATCAACATAAAACTACTTTTACTGCACCTTGGGGGACATTCATGTATGTCAAAATGCCATTTGGTTTGATGAATGCAGGGGCCACCTTCCAGAGGGCCATGGACATAGCCTTCTCAGAAGACATAGGCTATTTTATAATCATTTAACTTGATGATATTACTGTTTTCTCCAAAACTGATGAAGAACATTTGATCCATTTAAGAAAAGTTTCCAAGAAATGTAGAAGGTTTGGCTTGTCTTTGAATCCCAAAAAGACACTCTTTGGCCTCCAAGAAGGAAAGCTTCTTGGTCACATAATCTCTGAAGAAGGGATCAAAGTAGACCCTAAAAGGATTGATGGCATATTGAATATCAACCACCCAAGAAACCTCAAAGAATTGCAATCTTTCATTGGGAAGATAATTTTTTTAAGGAGGTTCATCCCCAACCTTGTTGAGCTATTAAAAAACATCACTAATATGCTTAGGAAGGAAGTAGGTGTTAAATGGACAATGCAAGATAAAAAATCATTTGAACTGGTAAAACAAGCCCTCACTCAAACACTGGTTCTCATTAGTCCTGATTTCACTAAAAATTTCTATATCTTCTCTTTTGCATTTGAACATACCATAGTTGTAGTATTATTGCAAAAAAATAGCATAGAGAAGGAACAACCAATATCCTTCTTTAGTAGGGCTTTGAGAGATGCTTCACTCAAATATAATATCATGGAGAAGCAAGCCTTAGCACTGGTAAAAGCATTAAAAGACTTTTGAGTGTACATTTTACATTCACACATCATTGCCTTTGTGCCACACACTGTAGTCAAGGATATTCTAAGTCAGGACCCTGATGGTAAAAGGGGAAAATGGATTTCCACTATTCTAGAATATGAATTAGAGATCAAGCCCACCAAACTCATCAAAGGACAGGGATTAGCAAAAATCATAGCTGAGTCAAACTTCCAAGCTTTAGATATCAACATGGTTGATATTTTGGAGGAGATAGAAGAATGCACAACATCATTCATTGAAGAAACATTCATGAACTCTCCTTGGTATGCTGACATCATATATGTGTTGCTTTATCTGAATGCCCCTCCTTTGTCAAAAACAAAAGCTAGATTTGTCAAACAAAAGGCTTTAAATTATTGTATATTGGATGGAGTTTTGTATTGGAAAAATGCTATGGGAATTTTTCTTAAATGTTTACTTGAGGTTGATGCAGGAAAAGTCATGCATGAGCTACATGAGGGAGAATGTGGAGGACATCTTAACTGGAAGACCACAACAAACAAGATCCTCAGGTCTAGATACTATTGGCCCACCCTCTTCCCAGACACCCATAAGTTATTCATGTCTTGCCACAAGTGCCAAATATTTGATGGCATGAGAAAACTCTTACCACTACCTTTACAGCCTATCAGTGTTGAGGCTCCCTTTCAAAAATGGGGCTTGGACTTCATTGGGGAAATTCACCCATCATCCTCAGGCCAACACAAATGGATCCTCACAGCCACTAATTATTTTACCAAATGGATAGAGGCCATACCTACTAATAATGCTACTGACTCTATCATCATCAAATTCCTTGAAACCAACATACTATCCAGATTTGGTTGTCCTAGGAAAATAATCACAGACAATGATGCTGCCTTCAAGTCCAAGAGGAAGGTAGATTTCTGCCATAAATATCAGATCACATTAGTCCATTCTACTGCCTACTACCCCCAAGGAAACAGTCTAGCTGAATCCTCCAACAAAAGCCTTGTTAATATCATCAAAAAATTGTTGGAATAGAATAAAAAATCTTGGCATAGTAAGCTTTTCCATGCCTTATGGGCTGATAGATTGACTACTAAAAGGTCCATCGACATGTCTCCCTATCAGCTGGTTTACGTCATGGATTTAGTCTTCCCAACATCTCTAGGTATTCCAGTCATGAAACTCCTTCAAGAGGTCCAAGCTGAAGAAAATGATATGCAAAGGAGGATCAATCAGACCATTCATTTGCAACAGTCAAGAGAGGAAGTATATAAAAGTACACAAGTACTCCAAGAAGGAATCAAGAAATTATTTGATATAAGGAACAAAGAAAATGACTTCCAAGTTGGAAATGTAGTTCTAAAATGGGATTCCAAAAGCGAAGAGAAAGGGAAACATGGTAAATTCGAAAATCTGTGGAAAGGGCCCTATATTATTCATTCCATAAGGGGCCACAATGCATTTTTTCTGCAGGAGATGAATGGAGAAGAGGTGTTTGGAGGTCCTATCAATGGCAGGATGCTCAAACACTATTTTTGTCAAGAATCTTAGTTTCATAGTTTTCATCCATTGTACGTACCATTGCATGAAAAAAAGAAAAAATTACATAAACAATAAAATAAAGAAAAGAGGGCAGATTAGATTAAAAAATAAAGGTACAAACCCATACCAAAGAAGAAAGAAAGTCTAAAAGTGTCCAAGCTTAAATGCCACTACCAAAAGAGAACAATGCTATTTAGTCATACAACCTAATCATGACTAGATAGATTTCAATTTACCGCTGATAGGTTAGTGATTCAGATTAGCCAAACAATTTAATCTTGGCTTATCAATAAACTAGATTTGGATAGAAAAACAGAGGTTCAAACAAGCTTAAATCCTGAACCTATAAGTTCGATAAAGTATGGCTCTAATCAGATCAAAACTTGAACCAAGTAAAGAAGAAGAAGACAACACTAAAAAAAAAAAAATCAAAACCAGAGCTGAAAGAAAGAAAGAAGGATGCTTGTAATTTTTAGATCTTAAGCCTTCACAATTTTGTGTTAATTTTCTGCAAATAAGTCTATGTGCAACTTTTTTCTTATGCCATGGACACTACATCAAATCAGACAACTTAATCCTGGTTTGTCTGTGTTTAAATTTCTGTTTTAGAAAATAGAGAATGCAGATCAGTCAAACAGCTTAATCTTGGCTGATAAATAGATTAGGTAGAGAATTAAAAGTCCAACTATTTAATCTGGACTATTGGAAGAAATAAGGGTAGCATTAGATAGTTTATTGTTCTGTTTTCAAAAATAAAATGTAAAAGAGATGCCAGTCCAAGTGCACTCAAGAGAAGAAAAAATTCTAGGACAAGTAGTTTTGGGTAGGTAGAGATGTGGTTTAAAGATTTTTCATGCTGCAGGTCATTGAAGAATTGTCAAAATGCAAAAAAAATCAGCAAGAAAACAAAGAAATTCTGCCCAACGGATAAGGCACTAGTCTACTAAAAACCAGAGATTGATAAACTGAGGTTCTGGACACCTAAAGGGCAAGTTGTCCTCCCCAAGTGGAGCCACTCTTAGCCATCTATAATTTTTGTTACACCTAATGATGGCTAGAATCAGTTTGCAGCCTTCAAAGAAAAAATTCCAAGCTAATATGTTAGTCCTTGAAGCCTGGTTGTTCTCTCTGTCCAAAGAAACCCGGCTTCGCTGATGTTTTCACTTCAAAAAGCCCTACTAATCCATAAAGAAAACTACCTTCAAACTCATAATCCTCATCATTTATCCATTTCAAAATGTATCCTTCATTTCCCCCATTTTTTCCCTCATTTTCCCCTCATTTGTTTTTTATTTCCTTCGAAATTCCCTTAAAACCTTATAAATCCTCTTTGTTTGGTTTTAAACCCTCCTTTTATAGCTATCGGAACCCTCAAAAACCTTAAAAAACCCATTTCGGCCTTTAAAATTTGACTATTTCATATAAATAGCCTTAAGCCCCACGAGCTTAAATCCTAGCCCTTTTCCCGACATATAACCCGGCCCTGTGACCAAATGCCAAGCCCATCGGTGGATCGCAAATCGCTATTTCCCCGGTTTCGCTTCCTGTTTCTATTCCCGCCGATGGCCAATCTCCTGAATTAATCTCCACCATTGATCGCACCCGATCAGATGATCCACGCTTAATCGGCCATCGTATTTCGTTACTTCCCGTCTCCTTCTTCCCCACTGATGGACTCCTAACCGTCGATCTCTCCCAGATTGGACGACCATTGCACTTCGCTTCTCCCCATCGGCCAACGGTCTCCGCTCCTTCCTCGCTGATGCATTATGGACCGTTGATCCGGCTCCCTCAGATCCAACGGTCTGTGATGTCTCGCATTATCACTATTCCTCTGCCCCTTTCTTCCATTCCCCAATATGATCTCAACCGTCGATCCTCCTATTCACACGATTTGCGCTTTCCCACAGTTTCCCCTCCCCTTGCACCATTTGTCATTTGTGTGACCTGGTGGAGAGATCTGGGTCGTTGATCTATCCGATCCAACAGTCATTAATCATCTTCGCACCCATTTCACCCAAACTCTTCCATCACGCAATTTTAACGCGAAATGGGTGGTTTTGAGAGGACACGTGTCATCCTCTAGTGTGTATCGCATTCCCCTAGCTCAATACCATTTACCACTTTGCCCCCGCGCGAGAATCATTTCTGGTTTTCCAAAAAACGCCATTGCATTTTTTCGCACCAAACTCAGTTTTAAACTCTGGTTTTCATGGTTTTTCGCCATGAGGCCCTTTTCTACTGCATCCATCACCTCTGCATGCTCCTTCGCCTCCACCATAAGCCTCTGTTAGTAGTTTTACCCAATGCACAAGTTTTATATAATTATTTTATTGTTTTTGCAGGTTTCATGGTAGTTTAAACTTTAAATTCATTCCACAGTCAAGGAATAAGGACAGAGGCCGAGGATGAAGATCCTCAGAGGCCTGAAATTACAGAAAAGGGACCCAAAGGGTTAATATTCTAGGACTAATCGATGTATTATGAACATCAGTTAACATTCAAAGCCCTCCAGCACCAAAAGTTACATGTCATTAAAATAGTGAAGAAATATCAGAGATATAGTTAAAAAGGATTAAAATGCCAAGTTTGAAGATCAAGGGCCTAATCTGCAGTTAAATATAAAGACACAGTTAAAGCCAAAACAGTGTTAAATGACAAAGAAGGACAAATCAGCAAAGGAAATCTTTGAATGACACATCAGTGGAGCTATTTACTCCTCCCATGACTGAAAGACACCTTGATAGTTATTATGCTGACAGAACCTCTCTAAACTGTCAAGGCAGATATTGTAAAGGTATGGGTGGTCTCAAAACCCATACTATCCACTTTAATTGTACCAGAAGAAAAGACAGAACCGCAGCAGCTAGAAGACTTCTCCACAAAGACACTCTTTGGAGTTATGACCAGCCTGACAGTTAGGCCTCAAAGTCTACAAGAACTACTAGAATGGGCAAGATATTAATGTAGTATTTATGACACAGAATGGGCATTCGAATGATTTTATCCTCTAATTTAATTAACCAATAAAACCATCTCTGTCACCTCTCCTCCCCATTCACCTATAAATCCTATTCGAACTCTCATTATAATGGTTGTAATTTGATGAATTTTGAAGTAATACATAAACTACTTCTTTGAAGAAGGATTGATGTTTTGAAGAAGTGTGGATGTCTTTGCTTTTCTGTTGATGAAGGAGGCTAGATCATTGGATCCCTGAACCTGGTTTTGGAGAAGTAATCTCTATTTTTTAATGTTATTTCCTATTTTTTGCTTTGTTCCATTATGCTTTGCTTGCAGTAGAGTAAAAATCTTAGGCTAAGAAATGTCTCCTAGAAGCACCTTAGGCCTGTTTACTCTTCACTGCCTCTATGTTTTCATCTGCTGAAGGTTTTATTGAGTATTTTGACTGCTTTTAAATCCTTAAGTTTGTTCATTTCAGAATAGTTTAAATAGTTGGTGTCAAGGTTGAATTATGGTTTGCACTGCCTGCTTGCTGCCTCTTGAAAGCTATTTATGAAAACATCCTTCAAACGCTATTGTCTACAGCTTGGTAGAGAGGATTTGTTCTGATCTTACCCTCTGTTTCTTGCTGACATAGTCATATTTGAAGGTCTTTGTAATTTCCGTCTTAGATGCCTGTGTGTTCCCCCTTTTATGAATGCAATTAGTTGTGTTTCTTATATGTTTTCTAACTCCTTTAAGTGAAACAATTAGAAGAAACAGAGTGTTCCTCTCCTTCCTTGTCTTACTTGAAAGTCTGTATTATTTATGTTATCTGCATAAAGTATGTTGGTAGGATTCATGGTTAGCCCTGGCTATTGGATATTTCTTTATGTTTAGATAGTGTTGAAAGTCCCTTCGTTGAAAGGTATACATGATTAAGGAGTCTTAACAGCCCTTAAAGCTCTACTTTTCCTTCCAAATCCTTGATGTTTATCTCATCCCACCTATATGATCCCACAGATCCATTGACTAAGTTAAATTTTCCCTTTTGTTCCCCAAATCCATCAATCAGAACTGTTTAGACTTCCACATGACTCCATTGCCCAATGGCTTGCAGATTTCCACACTCTATCTATGCTGCCTAAATCATCTATGTCCAACCAACAAACAAACAAATTTGTGCTTCATAACTAGCCTAAAATCAACCTCTTAAAAGCATCAAGCTATATCCTTACAAACATATTGAGAGATCCCTCTCTGAGACTAGGAGGGCTAGATCCTAGAGCTCTAAAGCTTGGTTTGAATGTTGCCTTGTCATTTGATTTGCCAATCATCCAAATCACAATACCCCAACACATAACATCATAAAAATAATTTTAAATGTTCAATTGATGATCATTACACATTTATAAAAGATTATTGACACGTAAAAATCATGAACAAGATGGATTCTTCTATTATTAATGAAATGTACAGTAAATACACGTGGAGATATCACCTGAAATCTGCCACGGCCTTCGAGTATACCGCCCTCTGGATCCGCCCAGCCCTAGCCTCTCAAGATTTCTTCCAAGAATAGTGCACAATGGATGTCATGTAGGGTGATGAACATCTCAAGGAAACAAGGGTTTCCTGCAAATATCTGGGAAGTGTAGGAGGCACGGGAATATATCAGACTTGGATAGGGCTCCAACAGCATATAGTATCTATATGTCTCTCTCTCCTCCTCCCTTAGGCCATTCCCTTGAGGGGCTTTTATACTCCCTCAAATTAGTATTTGCAATTGGGAACAGTTAGACCATGGGATGGGGTGATTAAGTTACTGGAACAACTGTAAACCCCGCTTCTAAAATAGGGAATATATATGTATTTTTAATGATTAAAATGGCACATGCGGTTCTCTATAGATGGACTCGCGTGTATACGCGAAAAAGTCTGGGCAGAGTCACGTATGGGTTTTAAGATACTGTTTTTTGAGAAATATGTCCAAGTCTGAAGGGAAGGGTTTCCCAAAGGCCAATGCATAAATCATCAAGTATAAGCTGGTGATAAATGATGCTATAACATTGTTGTACCCTTGTAACCCCAATATTGTTATTATGGTGCCCTTACATTATTGTTGTTAAGTTGGCTAGGATTATATTGTGACCCCATGGACTCCTATATATAGAAGGAGGTTTTGTTCATTTGTATCATCCAAGAATTGTTCATTTATGTAATGTATTGGAGGTTCCCCCTTGAAGTGGCTGATTTCTAAGGCGTTGAACTCTCTTTTCTTCTATTTTTGGAACTAGTTTCATAACACCTTTGGAGGAATTTTGGTGAGGTAATAAAGCATTTGAGGCTTAGCATCATATTGTCCTTATTTTCTTTGTGTCTCTATCTTTTATATTTCATTTTATATTTCAAATTCATTTAAAGTATTTCATGCTTGATTTAATTATTATGCTAGTTTAGGTTTTATTATTCATGCTTGAATATTTTTTCAAGCCAAGTCACTTTAAAATATTTTTTATTAAGTTTAGATATTTAATAAAAGGTGAAGAAAGAAAATATATTGTGTTTATTGATAAATAATCCCCCACTACTAGAAAAATTCAAAAACAAATCAGCCCTCACACGTATGTTTTGAATTCTTAGACAAAATGTTCGAGGTGGTGGCATCATGGATGTAAGCATAATTTTATCAAATTTCTTAATCCTAGACCAACATGTTTTCATTTGAAATTTTCATTGAGGAGGACCAAGGTTTGGATTGAACCTTTTTTCATACTAGTTGCAGAGTATTCATGAACACATTCCCATTCACCAAGCAAAATATACTTCGAGCATGAATCATATACATGGAATGTAACACTAGAAATTATTATTTTACTTGGAATACAAAGGAAATGATTAATGTAGGATAGGAAATGGAAGCATAGCTATTTTTATTTTATTTCATATTGTTTAGAATAAAATCTTTGTCTCATTTTAGTTTTATTTTTTAATGAATTTCACTCGAATATCCCTTAAGGCCAATGGGCTGTACATATAGATGTTTTATTTTCTATTTATTCATTTTGTTATTTCTTTCTAAAAGGATTTTTTCTTTTATTTTATTGAATGGTTCACTTTTTCTTTGAATCCAAAACTTTAGCTAGAGTATGGGATTTTTCTTATAACATATAATTCATGAGTAGAATTGCATTTTTTAAAGGATATTCTCTAATTTTGCATAAGATATCTATAATATGAAATGGATAAGCTAGAAAATTAGACTAGAAACATTAAAATATGTATGTTGAAGTTAAAACATCATGAAAACAAAATTTCAAGGCACCATAAATAAAGCATATATGATTTAGGCTCTACCCTCTTTCATTTCCTGCCAAGTAATAAAACCACACCTAACACTTGAACAACATGCTTCTACAATGATGGCATTTACTACTTGCTAATGAATGGAAAAAATTATGGATCAAAACCTGAAGAACTACTTTTGGGAACATTGAATGGAAAGTACACAGAGTGAATTTGGCTAACAAAAGGTTCAAAAAATATCTTATAAGATACACATGATAGGAAAGAAGCCACTGGATAAAGCATTCACCCCCTCAAGCCCAAGTATTCTTGTATCCCGTATATTAAAATATATCGTATTTGGTTTTTGGAAATCAATAGAAAACCTTAGCAGCAAGGGTAAGTAATCAATAATCAAGATTTATAAGACAACCAAGTACTTAAATAATATGAAAGGACTACCTAAATTGGTTTTCCATAGAAATTGGTTTTTTCTTCTATATACATTTTAGCATTGATTTTTTGGTGTCACCATGTATGCATTGAAGACTCCAAAGTTGTTGCCAAGGTGGATCACTTCCATCATAGAAAGCTGAGGGAGGCTATTGAAATTAAGAGACATCCTAAGAATCTCAATAGAGATGATGTGTGGAAATTAAGTGAGAGCTAGACTTTGGCCCTCTCCAGGTGATTTCTCCCTTGTGCGCTGGATTCCTTCCACCTTTTTTCTTTATTTATCTCTCCTCTCTTTGATTTTTCTCCTGTCTCTTTGTCTTTATTTCTCTTTGTTGTCTTTGTTTTCATTCCTGTCCCTTTGATTTATTTTCCTCTTTTATTTTTATCCTTTAGTTTTCTTTTTCTCTAGTTAGTTTTTTTTATTCCATTTCATTTTGGTATATATTATCCCTTGTATTATATTATAATAATGATTCTTAACCTTTTTTTTTAAATTATATATATATATATATATATATATATATATATATATATATATATATATATATATATATATGTTTATTTCCCCTCCTCCGCTTATTATAATAATTAAAATTTAATTTTTCCATTTTTAAATTATTCTATATTATTCATTTACCTTTTTATTAATATCCCCCAAAAAACTTAAATATTTTAATATTATTCCATTTACTATTATTTACCCCTAATCCCTTATTATATTAATTTTATAATTTAATCATTTTACTAAATCATTATATTACTCATTAACCCTTTTGAATAATATTTCTTAAAAAATTAAAAAAAATTAATATATTCTAACTAATTAACTAACCTAGTCAAATAACGACTAGTTTGTAACGACTAGTTTTAACAACTATCACTCAGCAATGACGCATCCTTACTATTTATTCAATGAGATCGATTTCCTTCTTCACCTTGTGCTGAGGATGAAACACATTAGATGGTTTGAAACGTTGACCAAATCCTAATGATGTGATTAATCTGAAAGACATTTATCTAGATATATGCTTACTTGTAATTTGAATATGTCATATATAGAATATTTTTCATCATTGTTTTTGAATAAATTCTTATTTATGATTAATTTTCTACTCATTAGAGATGGATGCTTTACATCTCAAGAATTTGTACTGTGCTCAAACTTGATTTTATCATTTCAAATTTTCTATTTTCCTTATAAATTTATTGTAATCTTGAGCTCAATTTTGTTTGGTCATTCTTTGATGTTTTATTTATTAAGAATATTCTTGACATGTATTAAGCATCAATTTTATTTTCATTTATGTATTTCACTCTCATATCCTATTTTCTTTCAAGCCTAGTAGTCTATTTGGCACAATTGACTGAAACCCAAGAAAATATTATATGTTGTCCAATGTAGAAGGAGAAATATAGTAACCCAAAAATCCAAATGACATGAGCCAAGCATGTAGACGCAACCCTTAAAACCTTACAATATAAGATTTATTTCAATGATTTGAATTTTCTTTGTAGTTTCATCTTACATATATTTCATTTCTAGCAACAATTTTAACCTTCCATGACTTTTCCATTTATTAACATGCTTTGCGATTCTCGCAATGGGTTAAGTGCAGGGAATTGTAAGAGAAAACCCACTTGCTATTTTTTTTAATCTTTCATTTTATATCTAAATGATGTTACAAACAAAGAATTTATGAATATTTATTCCATGTTACCTAAAAATTAAAGCAATGGTTAAATTTATACATCCTCAAATAACTAAGTCATATAAGATCTTAAAATTTTTGTAAGTGGTGATTAATCCAACTTGAAGGTATAATCCATTCACATTAAAAGAGCACACTATGTGAAGGGCTTGCAATTAGGCATCTAGGGTTTTAAAATATTTCAAGAAATGTTATTATTTATGATTTAAACAATCATTTCCTAATAATAAGCAGTTATTCCCATAAGCATGTGAAAACCATTACTACCTTGATCCATTATTGAAAACTAAAAAATGGAAAATTAAGTCAATTTATAAAGGGAATCAAATAACTCCATTAGGGCTATGGATGCTTGTCGTAGAGAAAGGTCTGTAATATCAAGCTAACTCTAACTGGCTATGAATGCTTATGCGAAATGGATCAACACTATAGAAAAGAAAAACAACATGTCGCCTCAAAATTCTTAGCCCCATTCAAAGAAAGACTCTATGAAAATGATTCTTACCTAAAACAAGAAGTGAATATTTAAACCAAATAAACTCCTTACTTTCTATCCTTAGGAAAGGATGTTAAATCAATGAATTTGTGTGTGGGATACTTTAAACTCGTATCATAAGTGAAATACCTAAAGAAACCATTTGTTCGAATTTTCAAGGTATCATAGCTTCTAAAATTTTATATCTTCTTATTAAAAAATATGATTGAATAAGTAGTGTTGTATATATTCATGGATTTTCTTAGTGTTTTTCCATTTATTGATCCCTCAATAACCCACCTTTTCACTCGTTAAGGTATACCTCCTCCTCTTCAACAACATGTTGACCTTGGTTTTTCATTTCTTTGTTGCATTAATTCTTTATTTTTAAATGGTCAAGTTAGATCGGCCTTCAAATTACACTTTTTTGGTTTTGAATTAGGTATTTTTCTAAGGATTTCTTCCATATCACATTTTTGTGCATTTCGTTCATAATTTTTTAATTCATTAATATTATTTGTTTGAATTGTTTTTTGTCCTTAATTTATATATTGGGCCTAATTCTCAAATTATAAGGTATGTTTTCTACTTTGTTTTCTTTGTCAGTTCCTTGATTTCTAAATCGAGGCCTCCTTTCATCTCTTCTCCTCTTAAAACATTCTTTTAATTTTTCATTTAAACCTTTATTTCACCCTAATTCCTTGATCCACCCAATATTGGGATCAACCTCGATATCAAATTTGATCATCCAAATTAATCTCCTTGAATTCTTCAATTTATTCTCTCTCTTTGTTTTATATTTCTTTTTTTACCTTTGTATAATATTTCTTCCTTATTTCACTTTTTATTTATTTATTTATTTTATGTTTTTCTCTTTCAAAATTTTATTTTTGTTTTAAGAATTCTCCAAGTCAAAAACCTTATAGGTTCATTTTTTATGAATCTACTTGTGAACCTATTCCCTAATTTTATACTCGAGGAAAACTCAAAATTGGGCATGCCATTGTATAAAAGTATTGATAAGGGGTTCCAATTTAGTGATCATCCATGATTTCCATGTTGAGCCTCCATATTTGATCTTATGTGCAATTGGATCCCAACCTTTAGATCAGTCTTGATCCTCAAGTTGAAGCTCTTAACTCTCGACTAATGAGTATTTTAAACCTTCCTCTTAGACATAGTACAATGGTATGGAAATTCATTATAGACTAGTTTGACTTGAAATACCAATGGGGGATTAGTTTGACTGGATTATTAAATTAATGAATAAATTATGTGGCCCATGTTTTGTACATTAATATGCAGGTAACTTATGATGACTGCAAAGGGAATAAATTAGCCAATAAAGGGACTCGAACAATAAAAATAAAGAACTAATTGGATATGGAAATGAACCCCTAGGTATTGAAAATAGGATAGCTAAACAAAGAAGTTGTTTTGTTAAGAAGGGAATAAAATTTCCAAAGAATGAATTAAATATGAAAATAATAGAAAACATATGTGTAGAAAAGGAAATTGAGTGAAGAAACCAAACAACCAAAAGTATAATCCTATAGCCAAATGGACTAAATCCAAACAATTAACCTCCTCTCTATCTCATTCTACATTTTGCATATTAGATTAGTTGTCTCTCATTTGTTTCATTCAATGAATACATAAATGGTGGATCATGCCACAACAAGTAAAATATAAACAAAAATATATAAAGTTGGTTGGACCACAAACCAAATGTATTCCCTATCCAAAACTATGCAAGGTATAATTAGGAATTTTCATAGAGGATATTTGTTATTGATTTCATAGGGTCATTTAGTTCTATCAACAGGGTCCTAAGTTAATGTGTGACAAGATATGTTCTCAATTAGTGGTTAATGTGATAAGACAATATGCATATCTTTAGATAAACCTTGATGTATAAATATGTAGCCTTGTTTTATGATATGTAAAATCAAATTAGTTTTTGGGTGTGGAAAGTATGTCTCATCCCCCATTTCTCAACATGTTATTAAAACTCATATTGGTTTGAATATCTCATGAAAAAAGTTTGTGATCATGGGAGCTTTTTGAATTTCTAATCCTCTATATATTTAGGATTAATGTAGGAGAGAGTGGGTTGTTTTTGTTGTGAGAGTTGCTTTGGGTTATTTATGGAATTTTTATATCATTTATGGGCCTTGGTTTTCATGTTATACTATGTTATTTTCCATCATTTTATGAGATTCAAATTGTATTAGTGGAGGTTGTGTAAAGTTCTCACAACGATACAAGAGAATCATAATCATATCAAAATTTACCTTGCATTACCCTTGCTTGTGGAACCTAGAATAAAATCATAATTACTTGTATGAGATCAAGTGTATGAGGAATGTGTAATTTTTCATATTAGATGACAAATCATCAATTGGGAATTGTTTCTCTCAAAAGATGATAAATTATGATTTCCCATGGATAAAAATGTTAAAATAAATCCAAAATGTTAAACAAAATTTATTTGATCTTATGATTATGTTTAGTTGTTTCTGTTAAGACTAGAACATTGTGTGACAACCCTGTAAAGATTGGTTACACATAGGAAAGTTTATTTTTGGGTGCATACCTAGTTTGTATTTGGTAGTTGTGTTACCTATTTACTAGAACCTATTATAAGAGTATCATACATTAGTATAGTTTGAACAGAAGAAGATCCCTTTGCAATCCTTCCTAATTGAATTAATGTAAAGGAACTAAGGAACTATCACAATGGAGAGAAGTATCGAGAATGCATTGATTTATATTATGTGGTAGTGTCGATTATCCTATATAATATGATTCAATGCCAAGGAATTTGTACACTTTATTTTATCGACTGAGGATTCATAATTACTTTCAAGGAATTGTACACTATTTGTGCAAGGCACAAGCTTTGTATTTATTTTTTTAAGAAATAAATTACTCATAGGGTGACTAAATTTTTCTATATATTTGAGAACAATGAGGGCTTCTACTACAAATAAATCTCTACTCTACCATTGTTGAAATGGAAAGAATAATGTAGCAAATAAATCAATATTAACAATTTTGTTGATAACTTTAATCCTAGTGAACTATATGGCTACTTGGAGAAATTATACATATGCATGCTTTATGATACAATTCCTACTTTGTAACAATAATCAAGATAGTGAGCTATCCTAAAGGAAACTAATAAAATATTTGAAAAAATAAGTGAAGTAAAATTGTTAACTAAAAAAATCACACAATAAGAATCACTTATATGAAAATGAATATAGATATAGATATAGTTGAGTCCCTGTGGAGTGGGCCTTGACTCTCTAGGACCACGCTACCAACCGAATGCAACAATATTAAACCAAAACACTTCTTGTATTAGTAAAACTTTATTCTCTCATTAATAAGATAATCATAATGTATTATAAATTTGTAATGGAAATCACCTCAACTCGTAATACTCTATCCACCTGCGAAGGTGTTCTCGTGACATTATATTCATTGTTAGAATATTAAAAAAAATCAAACAATAGTCTAAACTACTTTTAAAACCTATGAAAGAAATCCCCTATGTCCTCATTGCATTGGCCAATAAAAAAGAGTTCTAACTCATTTATAAAATATTATAGTTTCTTGCTAGAATCTACTTGTGCCGCTAGGAGGTTATTTGATCATGTTTTGCTTAAATTTTATCTACAAGTTTCTTCACATGGATCAATCCAACAAATAGAGAAAAATAATTTATGGAACTAATGCTTAAGATGCTTAGATGTGGTCCAAGAATTCATTTCATGTCCAAAATCAATTTGAGAAATTATTGGATGTAGTTCAAAGAATTGTAGTACATGTATTCAATGCCAAGTCATTGAGAATGTAGGAGAATCATTTATTCTGATCCATATAAAATGATACTATTATCTACATCTTTAACATAGCATTAGGAAACCTAAATTATATAAAAAGTGTAAATAACACATAAATATATCACAAAATGATTAAAAGAAAACATCTAAAGAAAATTCTGTAACTAATGAGCAAATTATTAATTATTTAACCATTTTATAATCATTGGAGTTTTTATCATAGAGGAAAAAGGAATTTTGTTAGGTTAAAAATATACTATATGTAGAAATTATGATGTAGATTTGCAACTGATCATGAAATTTTAATAAAAATCACAATACAAAAACCTACTCTACTGCTCTATGGAATTCAATTCATAGTTTAGAACACCAAACACAAATATGTAATGAGAAATAACACACATGAACATAGTATTTTTTCCAGGGGAAATAAATTTCTAAAAACCCCATTGCTTGCTTTCATTAATATGATGAATAGACATGTATTACAAATTATTTTCTCAAATGAGCACAACCTGCAAGTGAATAACTTATCTCTCTGCTCATTGAGAAGATCTGACCCAAACTTAGTCAATTTCTGCCTTTGCATGAGCCCCTATTTCCTTGTGCAATTCCTTGAGAAATTAGGCCCCTATTATTTAGGAAATTCGTCCAAAATAATTGTGAAATTCCCAAGGTTGATCATCTGACTGCATGCAACACCTGTACATTCGAGACTAATCTACAACTAATGTTACACTTCCTTGGAATCTATACCACAACTAGGGAACTTGAATTCTCTAAATGCACTAGTTATTTTTGGTTAATTGATCCATTAACTAGATGATCACTGAGTTTCACTGAAGTCACACTACACAATTAACCTTCCACTAATTCCTCCAACAGTTAGAACTAGTTTAACTAAAAACAAATTGAAATAACTAACTTATATTGCTACAAATTAGAAATCATATATGCTTAATTGAACTCTAACTCCTCTAAATCTAATTTACTGAGCTAACTGAGTGACAAAATCCATGTCACACAAGTTAACTGCATCCAAATTGTTTGTTGATGTGGAAATTCAAATTTTCTCAATTTAA
Organism: Pinus albicaulis; assembly: GCA_034641835.2. NCBI lineage: Eukaryota > Viridiplantae > Streptophyta > Pinopsida > Pinales > Pinaceae > Pinus > Pinus albicaulis. The sequence continues at coordinate 1,490,422,573 of CM076580.1, forward strand.
CTAGAGAAAAATAAAATTGAGAATTTATTGTTGTATTTTTCAACACTCCCTCTTAGTAATAAATGGATTATCAACAACCGCTATCCTTCACCTATGGAACTAGAACTTCCCTCTTGACAAAGGCTTTGTCAAAATGTCAGCATCTTGTTCCTCTATCAGAATTTATTGTAGCAACATTATCCGCCTATGCACACAGTCCCGTAAATGGTGATACCAGATATTTATATGCTTGGATCGATTGTGAAATACAGGATTCTTAGAGAGCTTGATAAAACTTCGATTATCATAGTACATCGCAATTGGATCCATCATCTGACCAAATAGTCCCATATCTTTCTCATCTAGATCACCTTACATGTTGCTTGACTTTCAGTCATGTATTTTTATTTTGTCGAGTTGAGCACCACATATTTTTTCTTCCTACTGTACCATTAAATTGTTGCAGACCCACTACTGAAAATTTGACATGATCATTGGAGGAAATTTCAGGCTAAAAGCTCCCATGAAATTTTCATGTACATAATATGCAAACTAATCAAAATCCTTTAAATTTAAAAAGAGGTACATGAAAATATTTTGGAGGGAAAATAAAAAAACAACTTTTTTAATTGTATTTTTGGCTTATCGCCTTATAGGTTTACTCAATTTTAAAACGTACACGCTCATTTGATGCGGAATTAAATTCCACATACAATGAGTACCCATTACGCTTTTTTAATGTATCTTAAATTTTTATCAATGTGGGAATTATAAAAAGTATGCATAATGGGTACTTGTTGGATGTGTAATTTAATTCTGCATCCAACGAGTGTATACACTTGAAATTTGAGTAAACCTATAAGGAGATAAGCCAAAAATACAATTAAAAGAAGTAGTTTTCTTCTTTTCCCTCCAAAATTTATAACTCTTATTTTATATTTTCCTATTATTTTATTATTTTTCCTTAGGAAGCCACTTTTAGGTTGAAACTTTCTCTAATGTGTACTATTTCATTCTGATGGACTCCCCACCCAATCTGCATCTGTGAAGTCACACAACGTCACTCCCTCTGTCTGTATGTACCATAGTCAAAACTAGGTAGTGCCTATGAGGTACCGTAAAGAATGCTTAGTTTCCTTCTAAAATAATTTGGTTGGAATAACCATAGCTTAGCTCATTTGGTTGACTTCATAACACATATATGGTCATGTGTTCACAAGATACATCAGTGAACCCACTAGCTACTGATAAATGGTAGCATCCACTTCCTCACCTGAAGTAACATCCTCCTTCCTCAAGTTGGTCACTAGAGGTATCTCCATGGGTTTACAACTCTCCATGTGGAATATATGAAGTATCTCATTTGCATACTTGACTTGAGAGACAAACAATTCCCCATCTCCTTTCCATACTTCCAACCCAAGGAAGTAGTGCATGAGACTAATTTCCTTCATTTCAAATTCTCTTGCAAGTTCCTTGAAAGACCTGATCAGATGCTCATCATCAGTTAAAATCAAATCATCAACATATAATAAAATAATGAAAAATTTACCTTCTACCAAGAGGTGATAGAGGTTTGCATCCGTTTCACTTTTGGTGAATTCCAAAATAATGATATAGCTATCGATCCTAGCGTATCAAACATGGGGTGCTTGTTTGAGACTGTACAACGATTATTTGAGTGTGCACACATGAGAATACAAATAAAATGTCTCAAAAACTTCTATTTTCTTGATGTACACCTCCTCAATAACCCCACTGAGAATTTTATTTTTTACATCCATCTATTTGATCTTCCACCCCATTTGCGCAGTGAGTGCAAGAATTGTTCTAATGTATGAGTACCTTTCTACATGGAAAATGTCTTCTCATAGTCAATTCCCTCAACTTGAGAGTATCCCTTGGCCATAAATCTAGCCTTATACTTCTATATGCTTCCATTTGATACATTATTTACGTTGAAGATCCATCTCAAACCCACAATTTATTTGTTTTTTGGTCTTGGGACTACTTCCCAAACACTGTTCTTTACAATGGATTCGTACTCTTCCACCATTTCATCAACCCATGCAAGTTTTTCTATTGCTTCCTTGAAAGAGAATGGCTCATTCTCTACAAGCTCAGTCATTAGAGCCATGTATCCAGTGTATCAATAAGGTGAACTTCTTTTCCTGCACAAATTTGAAGGAGCTCCCACATTCTCCCTCGCATCCTACAGAAGTATATCAACTTCCCTGGTCCTTTTTCTACCTTCTCTAGATGGTTCTACTTGAGTGGATGTCTCCACTCTCTACTCCTCAATTTGTGGTTACTCCACAACTTCCTGAGGCTCCTCCTTTGGAGCTAAAATATCCTCTTCTGGTGGGATCTGAAGCTCCCTCTCAAGAGAGCACCACATCACTTTCTCCTCATCAAATTTTACATCCCTTTGCACAAATTTTATTCTGAGGGATTGCAAGTAGACATGGTAGTTGTGAGGAGTTTCTTTGTAACCCAAAAATACCCCCAATTTTGTTGTCGTTGTAAGCTAATTTCTTGATTCTTTGGAGACATGGTAGTAAATAGAGGCTGCAAAAAATTGAAGTGCAACACATCCGGCTTCCTCCCCGAGAAACACTCCTCCAGTGTAATCATGCCTAAAATCCAATGAGGACTATGATTATGAAAATAGACGGTTGTGTTTCATGTCTATGCCCACAAATTTAGTGGTAGGCCTTGGTCATGAAACATGACCCTCAAAACTCCCACATTTTTATGGTTCTTTCTCTCAGCCATGCCATTTTTCTGTGGGTTGTGGGGTTTTGTCAACTCTTGTCAAATGCCTTCTTTCACACTGAAATTCTTGAATCCATTCAACACGTAATCACCTCCATTATCACTCCTGAGAAAATTCACCTTCTTGTCAGTTTCTTTCTCTACCAGTGCCTTGAATTCTACTAACTTGGATGATGTATCATCCTTCTTCCGTGTGAAGAATATAAAACACTTCCGTGTGAATAATAACCAACACTTCCGTGAGAAGTCATTAATAAAAATGACAAAATATCTATGTCTAGCAATGGAGGTTGTCGAGAAAGGTCCATAGAAATCAAAGTGGATCCTTTCCAATATTGCATGTGCTTTACTGTCCCAATCATGGAATGTGTATTTTGAGTAATTCCCCAAGGTACATCCTTTTCATAAATCTTTCTTCTCAAGTGCTCCTTTGGGGAGTTCTGTGGTTATTTACTACATAATATTCAAGGTTCCATAATGAAAATGGCCAATTATTTTGTGTCAAAGTTCATTGACACCGTGGCTTTTCACCTTATCCACCTTAGTGCTTAATTCATCACAATATTCCACATCTAGCTTATACAGGTTGTTCACATGAACCTGGATCTGATTCACCTGTCCCGTGGATATGTGTCTTAGGAATGAATTTCCTTTGTTGAAGATCACATCATAGCCACAGTCTTCCAAAACTGCAACATACATGAGATTTTTATTTATGCCTGGAACAAACATGACATCCTTGAGTCTGAGAGGGGAGCTCGACTCCTGTGAAAGGTGATTGTACCAACCTCGGTCATGTTGTTCCTTCCTTCCTCCAGTTGCACTGAAAATTTTCATCCTGACATTATGATATGTGTATGAGCTTATTATCACTCATACTTCCTCCTTTGCAAGTCTAACACATCATTTTCTGATATCAAGCCTTGAAAATAAGAGAAAATTTCTTAAAAATCTCCTTAACTATGGTATCGCACTTTCTCTATATCTTGCCTGCGGTCCCGCACCTAATGTTCATGACTCATGCATACCTGAACGCACTTTATCTGTGTTATGGGTGTGGACCCCTGTAAAGTTTAAAAAGGCACAAGTAAACTCAAAAAAGATCACTTTCAGTAAATTCTAGAAGCCTCTAGAAAGAATCTTGCGGTGGCAGAACTGCTCTTTTGAGGTTCATGTATCCCTTACCTTATGGAGCTAACCCCTTGATGTGAGGAGCTTATCCCTTTGAAGGAGGATTCTATCCCTTCATATTTTGAACTAAAACCTCCTCTTTTCCACTATAAAAAGAGGCATTGGGTAGCCTCAAAGGGAGTTCAAGCTTTAGAATTATTTGAGGTTAAGTGCTGTTGGGATTCAGACTCATTTAACTGAGATTTTTGTGAGGAGAGATTACATACCTCTATCTGTCTCGATTGGAGGAGCGCAGGACTTGTTAGAGTAGAGGAGATTCCTACTTCGGACCCCAGGAAGGCCTGTTCAACATCAAAGCTAAGGTTGTAAGGTTTTCCTTCTTTTAAAGTTAATACAAATGAATTCATTTTTCTCAATAAGTTGTTAGTTAACTGTTTATTTAATTGATTTATTGATCACCATGATAAGCATGATTTATGATGTTTACTATACAGGTGCTATTTAATGTTTGCTTGTTTGTGACTGCAAGTTTACAAAGATAACTCCTTCAAGTGGACGAGGGATAACAACTACTTCGAACAAGCATTGGACCTACGGTAAGTCTTTGACACCTTTATAGTGTTTTTTGTAAATCGCATATGTTTAGAGAAAGATAGGTTTATTTGGTTGTTTGTTGCTAGATTACCTTTTGGTACTAGGGATATCAATCTTGTCTGCAAGATTGATTAATCCGCCCAACAAATTGGTGACTCTGCTGGGGAAAGAACTTGTTGTTTTTGGTTCTCTTTTATTTTGACTTGAGGAAAATTTTTTCCTGGTTTTTGATTGATAGATATCTGCCTGGGTAGCTTAGGTTTTCTCTGTTTTTAAAACTTTTGAAATCTTTTATGTTTTTCTTGAACTTTTCTAGGGACCGCACTTTGTTCTTTTTCATAGTGCGGGCAGTTTCGCACTTTCCTTTAGTAAACAGTGCAGGACCGCACCTATTATTTCTGGGATCCTGCAGACCCTGTTAAAATTTTGGAAAAACTCTAGATTTATTTTTCCAGTTTATCTTTATTTTGATTTAGAGATTTTAGTATCTGCCCAGATTAACGTTGTTTCTGTCAAAAGCCTTTTGTGAATGAATTCCAGCAGTATTTATGTTTTTGATGATTTTCTAGAAGTTTTGCAAGTTGGATTGCTTTTCGTTTGGTCTATGTAGTGACTCAAAACATTGGAAGTTTGAAATACCTTAGATTACATTGGTCTTTTTTGCCTTCTTGCTGAGTTTGACCTGATTGTGAAATCCATCCTTTATTGAGAAATAGATCTATTTGTTTCTTTGCAAAATCTTCGGAAAAAAAACTTTGTTATTGGTTTTGAAATTCATTTTTATAAAAGAAAACATCTTTGAATGTTTTTGATTTGTTTGTTATTCTGGAAAAATAGATCCTTAGTTTATTGAACAACTAAGTAAAAAATTCTTCAAAAATATTAAAGCTTTTATTCAATTATATTTTTAAAGTTTGTAGATCTCAAAATTAGTTTTGTAGTTTTTAGTGCTTATAAAATTTGTAGATTTCTTTTGAAGGAAAATTTTTTTTTGTAGTTTTAGTTTTGAAAGTGAAAGGATTTTTAGTGTGAGCATTGATAATTTGTCTCGTTTTGGAGTTATTTTTGAAAATATTTTCTTCCAGTTATTCTTTATGTTCAAAGAAATATTTGTCTCTTAAAAGAATTGCATTCTCAAACTCTTTCTTTAGCTAGAATTTCATTGAAAGAAAATGGATTGATTATCATTTTTAGGTGCATTTTTAGTGTTTTTGGAAGTCGAGTCTTCACACCATCAAAGTTTCATTTCCATACCTATTGACTTAAAGAACAACTCATAAAAGTAATGCTTAATTAAAATTCATCTAGTAATCTTTTTATTTCTAGGGCTCTTATCACCAACATAGCTTAGGCTAGTATCTTGGAGTAGGGAGTAATTAACTCTCCAAGATAATAAAAACAAACAAATAGATAAATATTGCGGTAGGAAATAAATCCCATTGTAATTGGTACAATCTGGGAAGCTTCTCTTAAAGGAGTTAATCACGAGATCATATCCAAACCTTTGAGACAATCAATTCTATTTCATTGGGAAAGATAGAAGATTCTGCGCGCATTACAAACGGTAAACCTCGGATTAACCATTGTCGAGGAGCCTAGGGTCACTTGTCGGTAAAACCTCAGATTGACCATGTCGAGGAGCCTTCAAGGGGATTGAGCTTTGTTACTCTGCCCTTGCGCGTGGGATCAGATTGTAGATTGTTCCCCCAGTTGTATTTGTTTCTTTTGGTAACCTTAGTGTCCATAAGCTTAAGATTATTTCCTAAGGTGACAGTGAAGGAAAGATCTCACTGTACCTGGAGCAGACGTCGACTAGACTCACTTGGATTCTCTAGGGGGTTCTCTTCACACGAGATGGTTTTGTGAAGAAACTTGTGCCAGTATATTTCATTAAGCAGGTTGTCGGGGTAACTGTTCCAACCGCCCTTTCTGTATTAAGTTTCTACTAAGTTGGATTTCATCACCAACTAGTGTTTTTTAGTACGGAAATTTATTGTTTGTGTGTGGTTTGAACTCTTAGATTTTTAAGCGTGTGATTTAGTTGTTTGTTTCTTTAGAGACTTTAGGTGTTTTCATTCAAATTTTCTTTGTTTGCATGTGATTAGTTAATATTTAATCGTGGCAGAATTACCGAAACAATCCCGGAGACTTCAGGCGAAGCCCCCTGAATATACACCAAGTCAGCTTGAAGGGCTGCGTGATCTAGTATAATCTAGTAGCGGTAGAATTAGATCAACAGAGATTGTAACTTCATCTATAGTTGTTCATCCTGATCATCAAATACCCACAATAGAACACATTCAAGAACTGATTTTAGTTTCTAAAGTTACTGGTAGTATCTCTCCTTCCAGTGAACTAGCTCAGGAACCTGAAGTTTCTGAGCCTGAAACTGAACCTTCTGTTTTGGAAACATCCTCAGGATTTATTACACCAACCTCTAGCGATCTTGGTTCACCTAGGGTAAGAAATATTGTCACTGAAGATCTTCCATCTGGACTCATTTCTATTGAAGAGCTTACTAGTCCAGATGAAGAGTTATCTCTTCCTGAATCCCCTTAGTCTTTAAATCTTAGGGAGCGTGAATCCATTTTCTACAGCCCTATTCGAACTGATGCTTGGTATCTATGTTTGAATTTTTTTTTAGAAAACCCGGGTCTTGATTTTTCTCCACCTCGAATTCCATTTCATCCTACGCCCAGAGGTTACTATCCTTCATTTATTATGGCAGGAGAGTCATCTATGTTTTCCCAGACACCGGAAGCATTTTTACACGGTGGTCCTTCTATTCCTTTGGGATATCAGGCTCTGTTTGGTAATTTCTCTGGAGAAGTTGCTCGACCAATTGAACAAGTAGTATCATCTGGTCTTAATGGAATTAAAAATGAAACATCGAACGCAGAGCAAATCTTTATGATGTCTGGTAATATTTCGAATCCTCAACCTCAAGGCAGTCAGTTACCGCCTGGAGGAAATTTTCAAGGAATTCAGTTACCGCCTGGGGGGCAACCTCAAGATATTCAATTACCGCCTGGGGGGCAACCTTCAAGCAGTCAGTTACCGCCCAGGGGGCAACCTGAAGGTAACTTTTTCCTAGGACAAACTGTGGAATTATATTATTTTGGAGGACAACCTCAAGGACAATACATACCTCAAGGTTATCAACCTTTAGGATAGTACATACCCCAAGGTCAACCCCAAACTCAATATGCTCCTTAGGGTCCTTATCAACCCCAGCTTCAGTACGCGCCTCAGGGTTATCAACCTCAAGGTCAGTACCCAATTCAAGGTTTCCAACCGCCTTCTAGTCAATCATCTGTATAAGGAACCGGAAATTTACCACTTCCTTATCAACCCTACGTTCAACCAGGCTATGGTCCTTACGTTCAACCTTCTACGGGAAAATACCCCGGAATGAATATGGTGTGGGATCTGTCCCAATATCAATAGCCTATGCAGCCTAATGTGCAGTTTTCTTCTCAACCTGGAAAGCCTTTGGTTTCTGGTCCAACCCAGCAACCTGTCCAGCCTACTATTCAAACTCCTGCACCTAGTTCTGTTCAGTAGTCTGGGCCTAGTACACCTCAGACTCCGCCTCAAACTACTACAACTGCTGCAACGTCTGTTCAACCTGTAACACCTGTTTCTGGAGTATCTGTAGCTCTGAGTTATTCTATCCCTGCATCCATGCAAATCCCTCAAGTCTCTGTACCCCAGTCAGGACCTTCAGTTCAGACTTCGGTTTAGATGCCTACGGGACAAGCTGGTACAAGTACAGTTGTCACAAGTCAACCGCAATTCACGTATCAACCATACCAGGGACAACCTCAATTTGGTCCCGTTTCACAAAACCCAGCTTATCAGTATCAACCGTACCCTGGCTATACTTATCAACAGCCTCAACAACCCTAGTTTGGTACAGTTAATCCTGGTTACCCAGGAGGTTACATAATTCCTAATGCAAATCCGATTCCCAGTTATCCTGGGTATCCTCCTCCAGAACTGCTTTTGCTACTCAAGGTTTTTGCAACCCTAACCGTCAGTTACCATTTATTGCAACTTTGGATTTACCTAATTTGACGTGCCTTACAAATGATCCAATTTTCTATTATCCGTACTGGCCGCCAATGCCGCATAAGTTGCCCAGTGATATACCAAAATTCGAGGGTAATTCAGGAGAGGATCCATCAAATCACGCTATGAATTATCACCTCTGGTGTGCGTCTAATTCAATAATTGATGATTCAATTCACTTATGTCTTTTCCAAATAAATATTATTGGTCTTGCTGCCAAATGGTACATTGAGTTACCACGAGGCTCTTTTAATAATTTTAGTCAGTTAGCAACTGCCTTCTTGACTCATTTTCAGTTTCCTGTCAAATACGACAATGGCACGGAACTATTAACTTCACTAAAGCAATCCACGTCCACATATATTTCTGATCATATTCATGAATGGCGACGTAGAAGGTGTTTGGTGAAAGTTTACATTCCGAATCAAATTTTGTCGGAATGGTTTGTTAAATCATTGTTACCCAAAATCACTGAAGATGTAGCTAAGGCCGGAGTTGTTACTGAGGAGCAAGTGATTGCTCAAGCTCAGTACCTTGACCTCGTTTATACGCAGTCAGGTACTTTACATGAAAAATCCCTGATCTTCCAAAACAAGGTCAAATAACTGCAGCTCCTTAAGGGTCTCATGCCGCTGATGGTATGATTGGTACAGTTAATACTAAAAGCAAGAAGAAATCTTCAAAGAATTCTTCTCCTATTATAACTTTACATGTTTCCCTGAAAGGAGAATCTTCCCCCAAAATTTTTGCCGACATTCATGTCATAGAGACATCTATGGCCAAATCTAAATCTGGTGGTAAAAAGAAAGGGAAGAATAAAAACAAAAATAATTCAAAAGAGAAAACTGATAAAAACGAATCCAATGATGAAAAACGCAAGCCTTGCTATCCTTGTTACATTTGTGACGAGGATCATTTTACTAAAGAATGCCCACATCGAGTAGAGGTTGCGAAATTCATTAAAGGTTCACAACAACCTATTGTCTTAAAGGATCCTTTTCCCACTCAAGATAGTAAGATGATTGGTTCTACCTCGAATGCCTCAGAAGAACCTATTCTAATGATGTCTCATGTCAGGATTGCGACGCGATCGCAAGATTATGGTACTAAGAATCCTGTTGATGGTAAAGAAGCATAATCTTCTAATGCAAACACATCAACTACACCACCTCCTGTTTCTGGTCCGCTACAGATCGAGAAACCCAATCCAGACTTAATAATCAAACCGCCTCCTAAAGGTGTTCTTCGTAAATCATCTTTCAATCCAAATGTGAGAGCTACTTAGAATTGCAACATTGTTGAGGACTTAGCTATTTCCCCTTCAGCAATGTCAGCTTTGGAAGTGCTACAATCATGCCCAGCACAGCGTAAATTACTTTTTTCTGCCATAGGAGTTGTCGATATTCAGGATTTAAACCTTATAATCTTCGATTTAGAGAATAGTACACCTCGCCTACCTCACCAAATGGCTTTCCAAATTCCATTATTAGTCAAAAACAGACCGATCTTTCAGACTGTGATTGATGAGGGAGCTTCAACGTGTATTATGTCGATCCAGTGTTAGAAATCACTTGGTTCTCCTACACTCAATCAGTCTCCCACAATTCTAAAGGCTTTTGATGGCCGAGGTTTCCACCCTTTTGGTATTTTGCAGGATTTACCCATAGGGGTCGAAGGTAAAACCGTAAATTTAGATGTGGAAGTGGTTGATGCCCCTCTAGATTACAACCTTCTCCTGGGTCATAGTTGGTCTTATGCTATGACTGCCATTTTTTCTTCGGTCTTTCGGCTCATAAAATTTCCACATCAAGGAAGGATCATTACAATAGATCAGTTAACTTATTTTTCTTCCAATCCAGCCTCTATAGAAACAATCCAACACGTTGGTAAAACAACTATCCCTTACAAGGATGTTGGAGTAGGTTTGATTAAAGATTCTGGTTTACTAGGAACTTTTTCCTTTCCTCCTCCTAACTTATCACCTTCTATTGCAACTATTCATATGATTTCGTCAGATACTATTATGTTTGATGATCCTTGGATCGTACCTTTCGACTCCGAGTTAGATTCATTTGATGGCATGATGCCTTTGAGTCCATTTGAAATTGCATATCAGGCTATACAGTCACTTTCTGACCCTTCTTCAACTGAAACTGATCCAATGAATGGGATCTATGAAGAATCACTTTTTATATCTAGTTCAGCCACAACGACATTTCCTGATCTTGTTCATACTGATGAGAAAATTCGTGAACTTTTGTCTGTTGACGATTTACCATGGGAAGATCTACATCACCGATCTTCATTTTTACCTGAGCTGGATCATTTTCAAGATGATTTCTCTTCTATTTTTACCACTGAATATGTCAAATAACCGCAGAATCCATTGCAAAATCTTGATTCTGAGTTAAATTTGGAAAACATCTCTCGAACGATTCCAATTGACATTTCAGTAAAGCCAGGAATAATTGAAAACATTCATATAGGTGCTTGTTGTATGGAAGATGAAATTCAAACTTATAAATCCCTATTTCAAGAATTCCGTGATGTGTTTGCCTGGTCATATGAAGAAATTCCAGGAATAGATCCGTCAATTTTCATACATGAAATCAAGACTTACACGGATGCCAAACCTGTCCGTCAACGTTTACGTCAAATACATTCTAGAAAAGCTGCTGCTATCAAAGTCGAAGTTGAAAAATTACTTCATGCACGTTTCATTTATCCAATTCCTTTAATCGATTGGGTATCATATATTGTTCTTGTTACCAAAAAACAAGGAACGATACGAGTATGTATCGACTATAGGGATATTAATCGAGCTTGTCCTAAAGACAATTATCCAATCCCCTATATCAATCAAATAATTGATGATTGTGCTGGCAGTGAAATGTTTTCCTTTATGGATGGTTTTTCCGGTTACAATCAAATAAACATACTCCCTGTTAATCAGCCAAAAACAACTTTCATTTGTCCGTGGGGGACATTTTCTTATTGCAAACTACCCTTTGGATTGAAGAATGCTGGAGAAACTTTTCAAAGGGCTATGTCTTACACATTTCATGAAATTAAGCACATTGTGCAACCTTATCTCGATGATTTACCTGCTCATTCATCGCGTAGGGCCAACCATCTCACTCATTTACGAGAAATATTTATGAGATGTAGGCATTATCGAATTCGGTTGAATCCACACAAATGTGTTTTCTGTGTAGAATCGGGTCGCTTACTGGGATTTGTTGTTTTGAAAGCAGGCATTCACGTTGATCCGTCGAAGGTCAAAGCTATTATTAATCTATCTCCTCCTTTGACTCTACACCAACTCCAAATTTTGCAGGGGAAAGCAAAAATTATACGTCAATTCATTCCTAACTACACCGAGCTAACGAAGGGTTTTACCCGGTTGTTAAAACAAGATGTTCCATTCTTTTGGGATGAGATCACTAATCGATCTTTTGATGCACTTAAACATGCATTGACCCATGCACCGTTATTGCATCCTCCCAATTACAACCGAGACTACGTTTTGTACCTCGTCACCTCTCATTCCACCATTGGGATGGTTTTAGTTCAGGAGGATGAATTCAACAATGAACATGTGATTTACTATCTTAGTCGAAATCTGCATCCGACTGAGATCAAATACACACATGTGGAGAAATTGGCCTTGGCAGCTGTTCAAGTTGTCCAAAGATTTAGACACTACATCTTATTACACAAAACCACAGTAATTTCTGACTGTAACCCTATGATGTACATTTTAAGCAAACAATTGCTAGGGGGCAAGTATTCCAAATGGATAGTTATCTTGCAGGAATTTGACTTGGAATTTGAAAACTCCAAGGCAAAGAAATCTTTGGCTTTTGCCGAACTGATGTGTGATTTCCCCTCTACTGATACTGAAACTGTGGCGGAGAAGCCCATTGCGGACGAATCCTTGTTTCTTATCAATACTCTTGATCCATGGTATGGGGATATTATCATTTATCTCCAAACCCAATATTTTCGGCCTGAAATCTCACGATCTCATCGATGGAAAATATGTTTCCAATCCCAACAATACAACATTATTGGTGATACACTCTATCGTCATGGAGCGGATTCTATTTTCCAACGCTGTCTTACTCATGAAGAAGATGAGAAGGTTTTAAATGACTACCATTCTGGAGCATGTGGCGGTCATATGTCTGGGTATGCCACAGCCCAAAAGATATTGCGCGTTGGTTATTTCTGGCTGTCTTTATTCAAAGATTGCATCTATGCAGTTCGAAAATGCCACAATTTTCAACTCTTTGATCGTAAAGTGTGTGTTCCACCCGCTCCTATTCACCCTATAATTGTTGTCGGTCTTTTTGCAAAATTGGGTATCAACTTTATTACATGTAACCCTCACTCGGCCGGGGGGCATGCGTATATTATCTTAGCGGTATATTATTTTACTAAGTGGGTCGAGGCGATGCCTATATTTTTGACAGATGGCAAGACTAATGCAACTTTCGTATTCAATCACATAATTGCTAGATTCGGTGTTCCTCAAGCCATTATTACAGATCATGGAAGTCATTTTCGAAATATCATGATGACTAAACTGACAGATCAACTTGGCTTGCGCCACGATAGTTCCACTCCATATTATCCGCAAGCTAATGGTCTGGTTGAAGCTATCAATAAAGTTTTAGTCACTATGATCAGACGAATTATTGGTATTCATAAGTCGAATTGGCATTCCATGTTATTTTCAGCGCTTTGGGCATATCGGACCTCGGTAAAAACATCAACTGGTTTCACTCCCTTTCAACTGGTTTATGGTTTGGAAGTTGTGTTGCTGATTGAATGCGAAATTCCGTCATTGAAATTAGCCATAGAGTTACTCCCAGCTACGTCTGAAGAGGAGAAACATTTTTTGTACTTGGCTCAGCTAGATGAGAATCGACGAAATGCTGCAATAGCAGACGAGGCTCATGTCAAATGAATAAAAGCTTAGTATGATAGAAGTGTTACCCCTCGTAATTTTTTATAAGGAGACCTAGTCTTAGTGTATGATCAAGCCAACGATAAGCTAGGAGCTAGAAAATGTGTGCACATGTGGCATGGTCCTTTCATTGTTAAGCGAAAGCTGGCAAAAGGGGCCTATGAGCTAATAGATTTCGACGATGTCCCTTTAGATAAACCCATAAATGGGCTTTATCTGAAGAGATATTATGCTTAAACTTGGTGTGGAGATTTTTTATTAGATTAGATTTCTTTACTGCTGGTGTGTCTTAGATTAGAAAAGCGTGCCTAGTTTAGAAGTGTGTTTTTTATCACTATTCTTGCTTATCTGAGTTTTACTCTTGATATTGCAGATGTCGACGTCTCTTCAAACCTACATTGGTTTTGCTGATGGTGCTTGTCGTAGTACACGAAACATTTCTTCTACAGCTTGGGTTATCTATTCACCCTCTGACGAGTTAGTATCCATGCATGGGGTAAGCCTTGGTCAAATAACGAATAACATTGCAGAGTATAGTGCAATGATTGAGTTATTATCTGAATCCATATCATTTGGAATTCGGAGTTTGATTGTTAGGTTGGATTATGAACTCATTGTATTACAACTTAGCAGGGTTTATGCCATTAGAAATCCAGTGTTATTACAGTTATTTTTAAGAGTTCATCTCTTGGAACGTGAATTTTATTACATTGAATATCAACATATTCCAAGACATTTAAATACATTAGTAGATGCAGTTGCTTCTAGTATGATAAATCAAAATTTTCAATAATCAAAACAGTAAATTAAACAACATTCATAGCATGTACACAGATAGCCGGTAAATAGTGATATATCATAGCATAGAAGTGTTTTAAAAAAAATATACATCGTCTTCGATCATAGGTTGGAAACACCTTATGATCGGCAAAAATGGTAATACAAAAGGTCAAAAATATGAGTCTACGACACGATCATCCTATCACTGATGATGATCACGATAAGAGACCACTGCCCGGGCCACCCTACATAGGAACCTCCTAAAAGGTCCTGGGACACCAATCACATATCTTTATAATCTGAGCAAAATATCATCTATGTCGGTCTCTGGAATGTCTAGAGTCAGGCGCTCTAGGTGATGCTCTAAATCAGATATAATATCAGATAGAATATCTGTTGATTGGCCCTCTGGGGCTGGTACTGCGGCAACTGGATGCCTCCTCTCATAAGACTAGAGATGGGCTGGTCGTCGTGGGCCCACATCTGCATTTAAAACTTTTGGTTATTAATTTCAAGACAATCAAAATAAAAAAAATTAGAACTTAGAAATTGTTGAAAATGATTTTACCTGATTCATCCCACTGTTCCCTTGCTGGGAGAGACATCTCTCGGTCGCCGCGGAAATCTATCCCGGCGTATGGAAAGTCCTCTATAACAAAAAATTGGTGTTCTAGCCAACGAAAATATGAAGGAGGAAATCGAACAATCTTGACGCCCTCAACAGCATGACGGACCATCAATGCAACCCAACGAACCATCCTAGGTTCTCGAGGTCGACCAACATCAACATGAATGTTCTATGGAACTAACATGGGGATCCTCTCTAGAGCAAAGGTGACTAAAATGGATCCATATCCAAAGTTATTTATCTTTCCATTCTTTGCTCTGGTTAATTGGCCTTTTACATTGGCCAACACAGCTTCGCACCAGTTGAAAATGGTGCCTCGAAAATAGTCTACAACAATGTGCATCTGGGAACCAGTAGCCACATCTAATGCTGCACTCCCACACAGTCTAGTGACAGTAAATGCAATAAATTTTAGCTCGGGATGGATGATAGTCTTTGTGTCAATCTGTTTGTCCTGGGGGTCTGCCTGATCATGACAGAACTCTTGCCGAAGACTAGTGACAGTCTGGCCACCTGGCCCAGTCCCAAACAAAGAAATTTGTTCACCCCTCTTGGAAAAACCAGTAAAAAAATAGATATCCTCCAGCTCAATTTCGAGCCGGTGGCCACCAATAATGAAACACTAGTCCTGTACGTTCCACCTGTTCACCAGCCATGTTAGGAGGTCTACCTGTGCCCTCATGCCCTGAATGGCCCAGAATTTATACAAACCGCATGCTCTTAATGCCTGCATTATAGGAAAATGGAGCATCACGGCATCATCTACATCTTCATGCTCGCGTTTTCTCCAAATAAGCATCTTGTATGTCCTACAATTCATAAAAAGACATATTAGAACAAGATTTTTTGAAAAATTTTGGGCAGGAATTGAGAAAATTTAGTTTAAAATTTCATTGCGCGGGGTCTGCACCTGCAGTTCATACACAGTGCGTAGATACGTATGGGCATTGTGGAATAGGTTCAGAACCAGGGCTTTTTCCCATGTAGAAAAATGTCGGGGTCCACAGGGCCCGTGTGTTGCACCTGCGGACCCCCGCGAGTGATTTTTTTCAACACATTTTTGCTTAAAAATGAAATATAAAGCCTAAAAACAAAATATAAATGGATGAAATGCGAGATTAAGAGGTCGTGGATTACCTGGAGCTGACGGTTCTCGATTTCGTTGGATGGATTTTCCATAATCTTCACAGGAACTTTTTTACCCAAAAGATTTTACTTTTCACTCTGAACTCAAATGGTAAAAATGAAATTAGAAAAGCCCTTTTTATAAGTTTTTTCGAATAAATGAATTTTTAATTTGTTTATTTTTTACTTTAAAAAGGTTATTTTTGAAAGCATTTTTATTTATCTTAAACAGGTATGTGCAATGTTTCAAGTTTCTGTGCAGAAATTGGATTTTTCAGGAGAATTGATCGTTTTTCAGCAAAGAGTATACTTTTATCACTTTTTCAGACTCTTTAAAAAATTTATGAAAAATCGAAAACTTGAATTCCTCTTTTAAGCCCTTTTCAGACTCTCTAAATATGAAAATATTTCTGAGCACTTGATTATTCGAACTCGTTAAAGTAAATGAATGATCGTCCTTTCAGTATAAGCTTACCCCTTTGACGGACTGAAATGGACTATTTACGAAAAATTTATACGTTGACTAAATATGGTCAATAGAGTTCTCTCCTACATTATTTTATCCTTTTTCGGGCTTGAGAGACTAAATTTACGAAAAATTACACCCACGGAGTTTTCTTAAGTTTTTCTTCTTACTCCCTAAAATTGAAAAACACTGAGTTTCTCCTATACTGGACTCGTTAAAATGTAATAGTAAAGGACTTGTTCAATTTCAAACAGGAACGAACCACTCCTTCTTAGGGTTCGAATCTTAAACTAAGTTGGACTCATTCGAAGGATGAGCTTATAAACAAGAAAATGTTATCCTCCTCAAGCTTGTCAAAAATAAAGAGGTACTTGCCAGAAATGGTGGGGGAAAAGAGAGAAAAATGGACTTGTTTGTGGTATTTTGATTTTTCGAAAATCAGTTAACCACTCTTGAACATGACACTTTTTGTTCACCTGGGTTGGGAAATCCTTTGCCTAAACAGTTAATCAAACCACATTAAAAGCTTTCAACTGGTTTCTGGGTATTAGCTTTGGGTCAATTGTCACCAAGCCATCTGCAGTGTCGTTATGTGTTCAAGAGGATAGTTCAAATAAACAATTCATTTGCAAAAAATTTGTCTTCCATTTTGACCATCCCTGAGTCAGTCCCTGCCAATATATTTCTTCAAAACTTGATCTATGATTTCATGTTGTGGGCTTGCCTACAACGGATCGCTTTCTATCGACGACAACTCATTATCTAGGAAGTTGATCTAGAAATCGTCAGTACCTTGGAATATGCATGCCTCAATGGCAGGTTTCTCGCCTTCGATGATAGGTTGCATCATTGACCTTCGATCGAATGATTCCGTGACATGTTCGAATTTAGCTCATTCGTTCACATTTCATGGATTGTACTGAGTACTTTAAGAGCCATTGACATTACTGGCGGTTACTCTCACACTTGTTAAAAATTTACATTATTGACTGGTAATCAAGTGGTTTCTACCATGTTCGACTTCGACACATTCATTCACATGGATAGAATCGTACTGGTTCGAGAAGCAGAAATCAAGACCCTGGATCTAGTTTCCACCATCCAGGTTGCAAGGAATTTTTGTTATTCATTTATACAGTGTACTATTCATAAACAGATGGTTGTATCCATGCTGTGTCTACACATGTCTATACTGTTGATGTATTCAAAATCATTCTTGTATCAGAACAGTTTGAATCAGTTTCTAGTTAGTTTTGATCTAAGAATGGGAATTCCTACCTCAGCGATGATATGTACACATATATATTTTGCATTGAATGTTTTTACAGGTTCCGACTGGGGTGTCCATAGGATGATACTTGAAATTATAAAGTACTGCACTCTTCATATATGATAGACTTCAACGTCATCTATTCCAGACTTTGCACTTTAGGGGGCAATCTGTTGCGCTGAAAATTTTCATCCTGACATTCTGCTATGTGTATGAGCTCATTATCACTCATACTTCCTCCTTTGCAAGCCTAACACATCAGTTTCTCATATCAAGCCTTGAAAATAAGAGAAAAGTTCTTAAAAATCTCCTTAACTCTAGTATCGCACTTTCTCTATATCTTGCCTGCGGTCCTGCACCTAATGTTCATGACTCCTGCGTACCTGAAAGCACTTTATCTGTGTTATGGGTGTGGACCCCTGTAAATATTCTAAAGGTGCAAGTAAACTAAAAAAAGCTCACTTTTAGTAAATTCTAGAAGCCTCTAGAAAGAATCTTGCGGTGGCAGAACCACTCTTTTGAGGTTCATGTATCCCTTACCTTATGGAACTAACCCCTTGATGTGAGGAGCTTATCCCTTTGAAGGAGGATTCTATCCCTTCATAGTTGGAACTGAAACCTCCTCTTTTCCACTATAAAAAGAGGCATTGGGTAGCCTCAAGGGGAGTTCAAGCTTTAGATTATTTGAGGTTAAGTGTTGTTGGGATTCAGACTCATTTAACTGAGATTTTTGTGAGGAGAGATCACATACCTCTATCTGTCTCGGTTGGAGGAGTGCAGAGCTTATCAGAGTAGAGGAGATTCCTGCTTCGGACCCCGGGAAGGCCTGTTCAACATCAAGGCTAAGGTTGTAAGGTTTTCCTTCTTTTAAAGTTAATACAAATGAATTCATTTTTCTCAATAAGCTATTAGTTAACTGTTTATTTCATGGATTCCTTGATCACCATGATAAGCATGATTTATGATGTTTACTATACAGGTGCTATTTAATGTTTTCTTGTTTGTGACTGTAGGTTTACAAAGATAACTCCTTCAAGTGCACAAGGGATAACAACTAATTCGAACAAGCATTGGACCTACGGTAAGTCTTTGACACCTTTATAGTGCTTTTTGTAAATCGCATATGTTTAGAGAAAGATAGGTTTATTTGGCTGTTTGTTGCTAGATTACCTTTTGGTACTAGGGAGATCGATCTTGTCCACAAGATTGATTAATCCGCCCAACACCTCCCCCAACTCAATATGCATATGGAGATATTTCTCCTCTAGGTCACTGGAAAATTATCTACACCATGTCATGTGGAACGATGCAACTGAGTCCAAGTACCACACACTCCATATCACTATGCTTGTCGTGCATGCAATAAGGGTAATGTCAAGATCGAGCTATGAAGCCAAAAATTTACCTGTTGCTCCTTCTATGGTCTTCTTAATCACCTTTTGGTGCGGACAATTTGTGGAATAGTGTCCAAATTCATCACAATCGAAGCATTTAATTTTTAATAAAAATTTCTTCTTTCCCCCTTGGCTAGACTATGTTTTGGTTTGAGATTTTTTCCCTTTTCCCTACTTTCCCTTTCCAAACAATGCAAATTGTTCTTCATCTTCGCCCTTGGATGAAGTCTCGTCTCTATTATTCCTCCTTATTTCCTCTCGTACCAAATCATACCATAAGAGTTCCCAATTGTTATCACCAAAAATTGGTCATCTAACCATTTCTAATTAGATGGATCGAAGTACACCATGTAAGACCAATTTTACGATAGTAAAATTTCTTTCACTATAAGAAATAATTTAATAAACCATATTTTATTTAGTTATTCTAGTTAAAACAAGAAAATACGTGAGAAATAATTAAATAAATCCTCATTTATTTGATTTTCCTCTAGGAATAATTAATTAAACCATTATTTAAATAATATTCTTGGTCATATTTAACCCAATTATGAGAAACAATTAGCTAAATCATTATTTATCTTATATTTCTCTAGGAATAATTAATTAAATCATTATTTAATTTTTATTCCTTGTTAAATTTGACTAAATCACCTAGGAATAATTAAACAAATCACTATTTTTTTATTATTCTTTAACCACATTCTTGAAATGATAAATAAATCATTTATTTGTTTATTATTTCTAAATAAAGGTATTTAACCAATTTAAATACTTTTTTCCCTCCAAAAAAATATAATAAAATATTCCAAGCAATTAAATCTAGATGTAGGTTAATAATATTGTATTATTCTCCATGATTGAGGATAACTCAATATTTTGTTATAAATAGGAGGGTTTTTCAATTCATTCTTCACTTTGAGCATTCTCATTTTCACTATCATTTTCTTTTTCTATTTGAGCTCCCATATGAGTTCAACAAATGCTTTGGGTTTTCTACATCATTGAGAGAGAGAGACTCGCGAAGCTGAAGCATTGAGGACAACTAAGAACCCATCCCATTGAGGGGGACTGGTAACATTTACTTGTTTCCTTCACTGGGTGTTATAATATAAGAAACTATTCTTTAAACTTGTCTTGTCCATTGGCTATCTGGAGTTATTTTTGCATTAGCTAATATTTTTTTTTTTTGTTTAACTAATTTTACTACATAGATCTGGTTTTTTGCAGGATTTGCTTTAATTGTCTATTACAAATCTAAAGAGTTACACATCCATTTCTGTTATTAGGGCTATTCATCACTCATATCTTAAGTAAGGTCTTTATCGTACACCTTTGATAAGTTTTTACACTAACCCAAACAAATATCTAAAACAACCAGTTAAAATGGGTGCGAAATTGACTCAAAACACACTAAAAGGCCAAGATATCTAATGTCTATGAGACTAGGATATAATGAATTAATACTACTGGAAATGATGCAGAAAGAAACAAGAAACTAGTGGGGAAAAATACTGCAAAAGATAATGCTAAAGGTGAAAAACCTAGGGAAAACAAGGGGACCCTAAGGGAAAGACCAAACAAAACTAAAGAGGGAGTTTTGGATGTAACAATAAAATATCTTAAGGATCTGTTTAAATAATTGATCAGACCCTAAAACAATGGTTGAAAACGCTGCAAATCGCAGACTACCTACTCATCTCAAAATCCTCCTAAAATGGTGGAAGTGTATGTAAACCCTAGGGGGATTAGTTCTACTTCAAGGAGACAAACCAAGCATATACAAGCCTAAGATAGGCTGAAACAGAGATCATACACCCCCAAATAATGCTCTTGAAAAACCCTGACAGTTGCAGAAAAAACTCAGAAAAAGATTCCAGATCGTAGTTACTAACCTATAAACAGGTGAGCTTGAACTTTTTAAGTAGATAAGTGTGATTTCAGGGGGAAATTGCACTATTTGGGCTAAAAAATACAATTTTATTCTCCTTGGTTCTCGGGCGGCAAGTTGCGAAAAATTTGTCGTCTCTAGCACAACTGATACCTGTTACCTACAGAAATTTTCACTGAATTAGGGAAAAAGTTAGAAAACAACATCAAGAGACTGAAAAAAGTTGAAGAAAAACCCTTATTGCTAAATTTTTTGGTCACACAGGAATCTGAATCACAACAGTGGAGTCTCCATTTGTTTTTTATGGTTGTCTTGTGTTAAATGCATGTGATGAATGCCAATCTAGGATGTTATTTGCAATGGTATATACAAAGTGAGTTTGGGATCTAGGAACGTGACTAAATTCAAATTCATGTACTAAAAGCTTCACTCGTAGATATTTTCTAAATAGGATATGGTTATGCACATGATAAACACCATTCAATTGCATGACAAGTATCAAGGAATGTAAATGAACATGAAGATGAAGGATGCGATGGTCAAGGGCATCGACTAACAAACCTATCATCGCATCATATTAGACCTGGTTATTGGTGGCAGATCCAATGCATATTTCATTGGAGTGAACTAACAAATGCAAGGGGGTAAAAATGAACCAAGCTATGGAGGTTAGATTCTGGGAGAAGCGACTTGCACCATTAGCATGGCCAATATATGGTGTGGATGATGGATCCATCTGAAAGGTGCCAAAAGACAACAAATGAGATGCTGGTGGATAATGCAAGCTACCTAAATGCATGACAAGAATAAATACATGCATGTCAATGGGGATGCTATGGGTAAACTTTCTTGAGGTAGAGTGCATTGCGAGGGTTAGGGAGGATTTGGCCTTCAAAATCCTCTAGAAGGTATGCCCCCTTGCCCAAGTACTTTCTAATGATGTAAGGTCATAGCCATAATGAGTCAAACTTCCCATGAACAAGGAAATCATGAGCTTGGTCATACACTAGAACAAGATCACCTTTGTGAAAGGTACGAGGGTGGACTTTTTGGTCATACTGAGCTTTGGTGTGCTTCTTGGCTGCTTCAAATGTTTGTAATGCAACACGGCGGCCTTCGGCAGCATGCTCAAGCATGATAAGCCTTTGTTAGATATGTTAGGTTTCCAGGAGAAGTTTGACAGCTAGGTGAAGGGAGTGAATTTCACACTCGATCGGTAAGACTTTCTCCTCACCAAAATCAAGGTAGAAAGGAGTAAACCTGGTGGCAATTTTAATAGAAGTTCTATAGGCCACAAAGCAGGGAAGAGCATAAGGTGCTAGTTATTTTTGTTCTTGTTCACCATGCGTTGAAGCATAGTTTTAAGGATTTTATTGACCACTTCAACTTGTCCATTACCTTAGGGATGATAAGATGATGAATATTGGTGCTCAAATCTCAACAGAGAGGATAGCTTACACCATATCTAATCTTCGAAATGTCGGCCATGGTAAAAGACCAATTTTTTCAAAACCCTAAATCGAGCGATAACATGGTTAAAGAATAATAGAGTTTTGGTAGCCACGGTTTTGTTGAACGTGTGCATGGCCTCAACCCATTTGGTGAGATATTCAAAGGCCACGATAATATACTTGTGGTTACTAGTAGATGGAGGTTGACACTCCATAAATTCAATGGCCCATTTTTAGAAAGGATCGGCTGATATGACAGAATGGAGGGGATCAGGTCGAGCTCCTCCCTTTGGGAAAAATAGCTGACAATTGGGATAGTGTTTGACTACCTGAATACAATCGCCAAAGAGAGAAGGAAAAAAATACCCAGTGCACATGATTTTATGGGCAGTCACCATACTAGAGAGGTGGCCACCACAAGTGCCACTATGGAAGGCATTAAGGACTTTCTCAGCTGTAGCGTGTGTGAGACAACGACGGAGGGAAATATCAACGCCGCGACGATAGATATCATCACCGATGAGAAGGTAGCTGGGGGATTGGTGTCGTATACGTCGTCGAGCATCACGATCAAGATGAGGGGAAAATTTATGGGTTCATAGATAGGTAAGGATGTCGCCATACTAGGTATCATCCAAAGTAATGGAAAAAAAATGTTCATCAGGTAAATCATCATTAATTGGTGGCTCATGCGTACTAATAGGCAATTCAGAAATGAGTTCAGCAATGGATAAAACTTTCTTACTCTTTGGTGTGACGAATTCAAGATCAAATTCCTGGAGGATAATGATCCAATGGGCGTATTTCCCATTAATGATCCGTTGACTTAATGGGAAATCCATTGGGTTGGAATTGGTCGTGACCTTGGTGGAACGCGTAAGGATATAATGACGAATTTTTTGGACGGAGAACATGACTGATAGAGCCAATTTATCTTCATGTGAGTAGGAAACGGGGGTTCCCACAAGGTTCTTACTGAAAAATAGATATCATGCTCATTTCCAGCAACATCTTCCTGGATGAGGACTCCGACGACCAAATGGGCGGAAGCAGAGATATACAGGATGAAGTCCCTATAAAATTTAGGTGGACTAATCAAGGGAGCGGAAGTGAGAGCATGTTTCAAGGCATCAAAATAATTTTGAGAATAATCATCCCAAACAAATGGAATATTAGATCGAAGGAGTCTAAGAAACCCATGCACAGTGGTGCCATAGTCAAGCATGAACCAACAAAGGAAGTTGGCTTTACCTTGAAGGCTTTGTAACAGGAACAAGGTATGAGGAACGGGGAGTTCAAGAATGGATTTAACTTTTATGGGATAATGATTTATACCATATTTTGACACATTGAAGCCCAAGACACGTTAGGAAAGAATGCAAAAGGCACACTTCAACGGGTTGAGGTGGATATCATACTTGCGACATCGAACAAAAATTGTATGCAAATCCTAAATGTGTTGCACCCAAAGCATAGAACGAGTAGTGATGTCATCAAGATAAGCAAGGATAATATGAGCCAAGTCATGGAAGCAGTAAGACATGGGCCCTTGGAAGGTGGCTCCGACATTTTTTAAACCGAAAGGCATGACCCTATAAGAAAAAGTTCCCCACGGAATAATGAACATAGTTTTCACTTGATTGGCATGACATATAGTTATCTGGTTATATCCAGAGAATCCATCCATAAAGGATAGAAACTCCTACACACTCATCAATGATTTAGTCAATAAATGGTCTGGGTAAGTTGTCTTTAGGACAAGCTTTGTTCAAGTCGCGAAATTCATTGTAGACACGAATGGTGCCTTGTTTCTTGAGAACGGGAACTGGGTTGGAAGCCAAAGTGGTATATTCAATGGGATAGATAAAACTAGCCTGCTTGAGCTTATCGATTTCAGGTTTGATAGCCTCTTGTCGAGAAGGATTGATGGGTCTCAACTTTTAATGGATAGGAATGGAATTGGGCCATGTTTCGATATGGTGTTCAACAATGGTGGGATCAAGTCCAGGCATCTCAGAATAATACCAGGCGAAAACATCATGAAATTCCTTGAATAGATTTAGTGTAAGCCTAAATTTCTTTTGGGGTGCAATGTGCCCCCAAGGTAATGTTTTCTTCGACCCTTGGTTTATTGGAAATGTTTATTTTAATTGTAGGAGATATATTGGCCATGTTTCCTTCTTTGCAAGCATCTAGCATAGGAATGGAATTTCTGAGCCCAACTCATCAAGTCTTTGCATGTTGCAAGCATCTCAGGCTATCCAAAAGCATCCTGATATGGCTAACTAGTAGCCAGTGCCTTTGTAACTTACTATTGTTCGCTCGACATAGATGTCAAACCATCTCCTCAAGGTACTTCCCCTTCTGCTAGTGTCTCTCTCAATATTTTTCAACCAGGAATAGTTCCCCCAATCCTTGACCATCAGGGAGCCGTTCCACCAGGCCACTACCCTTTAGGTCATATACCATTTTTAGCTCCCCCATATGGAGTCTTTTTTGTGCCTGTTATGGCTACATTGAGTTTACCCAATTTAACCCTGGGGATCCTGATCTGGTACATTGATCCCCCAAAAAAAAAAACCACCTGGTCAACTTAAACCATATACTACTTTGACCTCGGTTCAAATGGTCACCATGACCCCTTCCTTAGCTTCAATTCCATAGACACCTCAACAGGAATATACTCTTGTTGCAAAATCATCCATTGAAGGGGGAAAAGCCAAAAATAAGGAAGCTAAGGATAAGGCTCCCCAAACAACTCCAGCTCCACCTAATCCTCCAAAGCCAACACCTCCATGAACTTTATGTGATGTTTTTGGGCATGCCACTAATAAATATCTTGAACTTTCTCGTCTCAAACTTGTGTTCAATGAAACATTTCTTGAATCTGACATCTTGGAGGTCCATGTTACCTTACCTGATTCAGAAAAGAAACTAAAATCCTTGTGCATGAATCACCCTTGTGCTTTGTGCAATCATTATGACCACTATTCCCATCACTATTTCCCTCTTGATGACTTCCACGATACCGTTCAACGAATTCGAGAAATAAAGGTCGCTCATAGTGGATCCTCCACTCTTCTACTTGTGAATTCTTCTTCACCATAACCAAAGGATTATTTTGCACCCATTGTGATAATTCCCCCTGATGTCGAGATGATGGACTCTTCAGTCGATATTCTCTATCTGTCATCATCCATGGGATCCACGAATAAAAACCCCTCAGGGGCTTCCCATTATGTTTTTGTCGAACCTCCTTTGTCGAACACCCTGGTCTCAACATCGGTAGATGTTTCGTCTACTATCTCTTCATCTACCCATAGTAGTGATGCGTATGTGAACCATATTTCTCATGATGATGTGCTAGGTAGCTCCGTCGCATCATGTGGTCTCCCTTCCTCCATTCCTCCCATCTTCCATTCAGATGAAGACATTATGGAAGGCATGACCACCCCTGATTTTATTTGAGATGATATGCACCACCGTATGTATGTACTTCCGTAGCATACCCATGATCAATATGTTGTGGACTCCAAATAATTCATCCATAGTGAGGTCGATTGTTTATATAACCCCTTAATTTGAACCCATGAATTTTAATTGTTATTGTATGTGAGTCACCATTGATCAAATGTACTCTTTCAATGTCAGTTGATAAGGTCTTAGGTCAAATTTTATAGTTTCAAATAAAATTTTAAACAAAATTTGATCATTGGTTGTTGTTTAGGTTAGTGCTAATCCCTCCACTTGCTCATGGTTATCATCACTCATTATGTTCATGTCATCATTCAGGTGTCTTGGGTCACGAAACAGTGAATATGTCATCGTTTAGGTCATGGTATAGGATTTCACTTGACTTTTCATTATAATGTTAGCCATAAAAATAAAAAAAGGGTCATGTCCATCACTTGGGTCACCATTAATGGGAGATAGCGGCTTAGGAGAAAAAACAATAAAGGTAAAAGTAGATTTCCATTTCAAAAAGATCATGTTGTAGTCACATCATGTCATTTCTTGTAGAAATTATACAACATGCATGTATATCTTGGATTCACCCAATCTAAAAATGTAATAAAGTTAAATACTGAATCTCTTCTACAAATATTTTGCGGAATTGAAAACACAATTGCTAATCACATGAAGTAAATAAGAATTAAATCACACAACACAGATAATTTCCCGGGGAAATATTTCTGGTCAAAACCCCACTATATTCTATTGTATATTCAGCATGGATCATGAAACAATTACATAGAAAACTCTTCTCACAAGAGCCCTCCAGTACTCAGCTAATTGTCTCACACTGTCATACAAAAACTGACCAATACCTAGCCAATTTACTACCTCTAGACAGTCTTCCTTGCTTGCGTAATCCCTGATGTATGCAATCCCTAAAATATAGGAATTATGGCCCTCCTTGATTGCACAAGTATCATGGGCACTCCAATGGGTTTTTGGTTGCATGTGTGCAACCCAATAATCCTACAACTGATAGTCAACTTCCCTTTCACCTAGATGTCAACCGGGTCTCCACTGGCTCTGACATGCATGCAACTAATAATGGTAAATCTTCAATTGCATGTGAGATCACTGATTGTAAATTAATTAATATTTAATTCACTTGATCTCTCACTAGTGTATCTTCAGCTACAACTAGAACAACTAAGTTAAACTGATTACAACCTACATTAACTAATGCACCACTGCACTTCAAACTTTGTTACAACTAGAATTACTCTGCATGCCTCACCAACTACCACTAACT
This sequence comes from Pinus albicaulis, assembly GCA_034641835.2. Taxonomy (NCBI): domain Eukaryota; kingdom Viridiplantae; phylum Streptophyta; class Pinopsida; order Pinales; family Pinaceae; genus Pinus; species Pinus albicaulis. The sequence continues at coordinate 1,490,449,865 of CM076580.1, forward strand.
CAAAATCCACTAGCTAACTGAGTTTATCACTCTCAGTTAACTATTTCAAGTTATTATTGAGAATATATTACAATTTATTGTCCATATTAATTAAGGGATAAATAAAATAGACATGCACCAAAAATAGCACTATGAGCCCCACCCTAATGTAGGTGCTTAATGCATCGGGTGTGGGTGCTGAAATTTTCTTGTTGAATCTCAACATTTCTCAAAGGGACATGTGATGTCGTGTCATCATCACAAGAAAAAATCGACTTCCAGCCTATAATAATACCATTCAATCATTCCAATTTCTCATTTTGCCTTCATTGAGAAACTATTTATCATCCAGCTTCATTCCAACCACCAAGGCATCAAAATTCATCCTCAAAATTATTTCTTACCTCCCACGATGTGGTTATGTTTGCCATGCTACGCTTTTGTCTCATGTGTTGTGTTTTGGAAATTGGAGGCCAAGTAAACATCAAAAGGGTTCCTCCTAGCATTTCACAGTTTCTAGCATCTGTTTGGCAAGTAAGTAGATAATTTTTCACCTTCTTATGCATAATTCTCCTTGAAAAAATCAGTGAAAATCCCTCTCTAGGGTTTCACTGCACATTTGGATTCTATGTATTTTTTCTTCATTGCAATGGTAAAACACCTATGTTTTCTCCTCTATTACCCTCTCCCATACCTCACATATCTCCCCTAAATATTTTCCATACTTCTTCCCTTCATTTCCCTCATTTTCCCTACAAAGCCTAGCCTATGATGCACTTTTGGCTAGCACTGTGTTTTAGACATTTCCACACACTTCCCTCACTCTTTTCATACAATTCCACCTTCATACACTCCCTAACACTTATCCCCATCTCCCAAAATTTCCCCAAGAATGATCCCAATCCCTAACCCCTCCATTCCCTTCCCTCAATACAACAGTCCCTTGTACCCTTGTTTTTCACCCTACCCTTACTTCCTACCTAGCTAGGGTTTGATCATGTAGACTAAAACCATGGATAGTGAGAAGAAAAAGTACAACAAAGGAGGGAAAGTTTCTAGATTTGAGCCAACTCAGATCCAAGAAATCATGGCCTGATCTTTCATCAAAAAATCCTTTGAAGGTGTGGGATGCATAAGTTTTTGTGTAAGGATTCAAGAGGTGGGTTTCCATGCCAAATTGAAAAGTCTCTTTGCCACCATTTTTCGAATGGATAAGGCCTAGCAGGGGTTGAATTCACCAACTTAGTAGATTCCATAGCCTCAGCCACATGTATCCCTAACCATGGAGAAATCTGGTTTAAAGGGATGGATTTGGACATTGAGAATTACAAAGTTTTCCTAAAGCCACACTACAAAGATGCTCCTACACACATTTTTCCCTTTAGACAATTTATTGATAGGTATGCTCCTCTAATGAAGATGATCATGAAGTACTTTACCTCTAAAGGGAGGTTTTCAAGGCTATATCAGTATCACATAAGGCTACTGATGCATTTCACAACAATCAAACCTCTCAACCTACCTCACTACTTATGCAGAAGCCTTGTCAACATGACAGAGAAGGTACAAAGAAAAGGGAAAGATCACCAAGAAAACCTATTTCACCATGGCTTGGTCAAAGTCATTGTTTTACTTCAGCTTTTAGAGATCAACCTACCTTGGGAGGCATTCATGCAATCAACTTCTCTTTTACCTGCTACTAGTCAACCTAGCAGTAAAAGTACTCCATTGGCACCATCAAGGCCACAAAAGGTGGTTCAAACCAGAGGTGACAAAAACCTACAGTAGAGGTAAAAGGCTTGTGTTTGCTCCTAACAGTGTGGAAAGAGTTCAACCTAGTATTTTTAGAGAAGGAACATCAGGACACAATCATGATGCACCCTTGCATAAGGAAGAACATGTACCTTTTGATGATGTTATGGTTGACCTACCTGAGCATGTGGAAAACAAGTCAGTTGAGAAAATAATCCAAGATAAAGAAGCAGAGATAAGAGAGCTCAAGGACAATATTTCAAGAGCAAATTTCATGAATTCATTTTTACAACAGGAGAACAAGCAACTTAAGGTAAATCAAATTTTACTCAGTAAACCTAAGGCATATTTTGTGGAAAAGGATGATAAAGGTAATTTTGTGACAGATGTTGATCAACTTGAGGACAAATATGTGCAGATGAAGCCAAGGAGGCCAAAGACAACAGGACTAGCAAGAGAGAAAGAATAGGGAAGTGAGTCATCTTCTCCCCTAAGTCAACAAGACTTTGATGACCTCATTATAGTTGAGATTGAACAAGAAAAATAATTTTGGCTTGGCACGGTTAATGAACACGTGGGGATGCTCCTTAAGAAGTATAATAGAAACACCAAGCTTCAGAGACACATGGCAAGGCATTACTTCACCAGGAATTAGATTTGCAAAATTAAGGTTAGGGATTTGAAAAAGAAGTTAAAGAAATCCCTAATCAAGCTAAAGAAGACATACAACCTTGATTTTATTCCTGATGCATCATTGATTGCATAATCCATCACTCATAATGCAAAATAAATAATTTTGAGACAAATTTTGAAGTTTTTGGAATTTTTGGCAATTTTGGAAATTAATGATGCACAAAAGCGCAACAAGCTGCTCACAATGTGCTTCTTCTTAGAGCCTCCAAATGAGGAAAAATTCAAATGTATGGATAGACCTTGACTTTTACATCATGAATATGTACTTTCTTTTCCATGTGAGCTCACCATTTTTGAGAAAAAGTCAAAAAACATGCTAAAAAGCATGTTTCTGCCTCCTTTTTAGCCCCCTCGCTACGCTTCTGGAGTAGTTATGGGAAAATCAAATTTTAGGTGCCTTGGAGAATGATCTTTGAATGTTTTCAGTTTCATATGGCTATTATACATCCCGAGGTACCTTCAACAGCCTTCAGGTCAGAAAAATGATCAAGTTAAGCCACTCAAAAATTCCCTCAAAGCAAAATGTTGCGCTTTTACCTCTCATGCTATGTTTCTGAGAGAGCACACTGCACTTCTTTCAGCAAGTCAAATTTTTGAGTTTTATTAGTGAAGGTCAAATTTTCATGATGTAATTTTACTTCTTTTGTTTTCACATGATGTAATTAATTATAATGGAACTGGTAAATTTCAAATTGATTTAAATGCATGGTATTTAATGCTTGTAAAAGTCATTCAAAGGCTAAATGGGGAGTTAGTTCTTAACCTACCTAGTTTTAGGTTTGGTTAGAGATATTAGTGTGATCAATTCCTATACAGATGGATTTGAACCCTAAGAGGGGGGAATGTTTTTTTTTGTCTATATGTATCATGTTTGAAGTCAGATTCAAGCTTGGACATCAGTTAATCAAAGGCTTGAAGCTTGTGTACAATATATTTTTTCAGAAATACAAAGACAATTGCAACTATTATCTCGGGATTCTTGTCTTATGCCTTTAGTAATATTGTTTTTCATCTGTTTAATAAATATATTTAATTCTTAGTTTTCCTTAATCCATTAGAATACTTTCATTGATTATCTCATAAGGTTTTAAACATATTTCATAGTTTATATGCTTTGTTTTGATGACATTTTAATTTTATGTCTCTTTTCTTATGATAAATGAACTCATAACCCTATGCTCATATTTATCTCTCTATATTTCTACCCTATACCACAATGACAACTCAAATGTGTTACTGAAGCATACCTATCTTGCCTCATTATATCCCTGCAACTAAAACATTTTAAACCCTGACCGAGTTCCCTAGACCTTTGAGTCTGATCCAAAAAACCCTAAAAATTCAAACCCTAAGTGAGATAAATACCTAGCATAATATCAATTTATCACTCGAGTCACTTCATTCATTGTGAGATTACAGAGAGAGCCTTCTCTGATTTGGTAGGGCTAGCTACCAAGTCGAAAGTGGTCTAAGGTTATCTCATTCGGTCTCCTTTCTCAGCCTTGGTAGATTGTGGAGGATAATATTTTTGGCGTCATTTTCAGGGAAACAAAAGAAAAATATTCCTTGGAAGTTTTCTTAGAAGTTAGCTGAGATCTAGGCCTGTGGGTGACAAGTGAAAGCTTTCAAGCAAGCCTGATTCAGTTTTTCAGAGCCAAAGTGCAGATTCAGAACTAGCTCCTAAAAATTTCACGAGATCCATTCCTGATCTGAATCCTCCATCACCAGTTGAATTCCCTGAAATGATATTGAGAAAGAAAATATATTAGCCTCAGAAAGTTGAAATAGGCACATCTTCTTTGCTTGCCATCATTAGAGTCTTCATATGCTGAATTTGATTTGAAAGTTTGGGCTCAGTTTCATAATCTTCAGAAATTGTTCAACCACCTACAATTTACCTCTGAAAAAGCTTATATTCAATATCAAGAAGAAATTTTGTTTGCTGTTATATCTACCCCTACACCTCCATCATCATCCGTTGCTCCATCATCATCCACTGCTCATCCATTACTTCCTCCAAACTCATCTCCTTCATCAACACCCCTTATTGTTATCCCCACACAACCTTCCACAACAACCATGGAAATATTTTCCCTTTTAATGTTGTCTCCTACACTCACTGATTTTCCTCAAGGTTATGGTCAGAGACTTTCTTTGTTTGATGGGACATCAAAGGTGTTAGCTCAACAACATGTAGTCAAAGTAACATATTTCATTGATCTTGAAGAGATCAACAATGATGATGCCAAGTTGCGTGTGATAGCTCAAAGTTTTTCAGGAGATGTTAATAAGTGGTTTCGTACTCTAACAGCACATTCAATAGCTAATCCATAGCAGTTTATCGATATTTTCTTAGACAAGTGGGAAGAAAATAAGAATCTTGATCTTCAAATTCTAGCAGAATATAATGCTTTGGAAAGGAATCCAAATGAATATGTACAAGACTTCATTGTCATATTCAACAATGTGTAAAACTCCATTCCAAATAAAATCAAACTTCCTCCTAGCTTGGTAGTGCTTCATTTTCCTGATGCCTTTGATCCCAACATGGCCTATCAGTTGAGGGAGAGGAGTCCTGAAACTCTTGAAGAGATGAAAAGTAATGTCGTGAGTTTTGAAGCAAACTTGTTGATTAAGAAATCAAAGGTAAAAAAAGAAAAAAGGGTCACAATCAAAGAGAAGCCATCTAATTCACTAGATGGTAAGTTGGACACTTTAATTAGAACCATGGAGAATATGATGGATAGGATGAAAGTATCAGATAGACAATCATAATCAAATCAGGAATCTCAATTTCAGAGGACAACAATAGCAACAAACTCAATTTAGAATCAAACAAAGAGAGCAAAGAGGTATGGACCAATAGGAAAAACAACAAATTCTTACTCCACTCCAATAGAATTATGCACAGGTTGAAGAAGAGGAGATTTTAGAAGAAAATAATCTTTTTTACAAATACCAACAATCTATTTCTTAATCGAAGATGAAGAATATACTCAAGAACCTGATGTTGATCAACCTGATGATTAGAAATTTATTCTTTAAATTGACGATATGTTAGCAGCAGAGACGAAATATTGTCAAAGAGGTTACCAAAATTCCCTTAGCTCAATGCAAAAGCAATATAGTTTGAGGAACAGAAACATGCCTATCACTTCAAATCAAAAGAGGCCAACTTCTCAAAAGGATACTCAGCCCGAGGAACCAACCTCTACAAATCAGCAGATAATTCAACACAAAGAAAAGGAACCTATTGCCACTAATCAGAGAAAGAACAATGACACATCCACCAAAAATTCAAAGAAATATAAGGAAACAAAAACTGTAGGACATAGAAAGGAGATTCCTGCTAAAGAAAAACCTGAAAGGAAGGATATCACATCCAAAGAGGTAGAAAAATATCCTAATTTGTTTAGTCTAGAGAATGAGATTTCCAAATTGAAATTTTCCATTCCTTTGACTGAATTGGCTAAGAATGATAAATATAGGTTTCATGTAGCTAAACTTCTCAAAGTCGACCAAACATCTAAAATGGTGAATGTTAGCGATGCCCACCCTGAGATTTTTTTTGGCCCAACCATAGACGAAAACTTACCAGAAAACGATGTTCTACCTTTCTACCTCAGTCTTAAGAACCCTGATTTCATCCTTCACAATACTATGCTAGACTCTGTGGCCTCTCACAATCTCATGCCCAAATCCATAATGGACAAGTTAGGATTGGATATTACCCGCCCATATCATGACCTTTACTCCTTTGACTTGAGAAAGGTTAGGTGTCTTGGTATCATTAAAGATTTGGTAGTATATTTTGATCAGATTCTAGCAAATAATGTTCTTGTGGTTGTGGTTGTAGCTAATATTCCTCCAAGGTATGGGATGTTTCTCTCACAATCATGGGGAGCACAACTAAAAGGCACTTTGCAGCTTGATTTCTCCTATGCTACTATCCCAATGTTCGGTCGTCTCAAACAATTGTACCGGGAAACCAAGATGAAAAATATTATTAGCAAAAAGGAGAAGCAAAATAATAACACAATACACGTTGTACATACAGATTTACAATATTTTATTTTTTTAATGATGATAGTCTAGTTAAATTAGAAATTTAGAGAGAATAAAATGCAGAAATTGCAAAAGTTTCAGGTAGTGTTCAAGAAGTATCCAATGCAGAAAAAAATGAACAGAAATTAAATGATTTGCAGCCAAGTACATCAGTTGAAGGGAAAGTAGACTCTTTGAAATAAACAGAGCATGTTGAGACAATAAATCATCTCCAAACATATACTGAAGTTCAGCCACCCAAATTTGAGCCTACAAATAAAGAAAATGGTCTATGGACCATGGATTTTAATGGTGCCTTAGGTAATGATGGAGCTGGAATTGGAATTTGGATTCATGGTCCTATGAATCAGACCCACAATATTCCTCCTAATGTTAGGTTATGTTCATACAAATTTTCTTTTTATTGTTCTAATAATGAAGTGGAATATGAAGCTTTGATAATCAGGCTTAAAATTCGTGATTCCAAGAAATCAGAATTGTAATGCTGATTCTCTTTCCACTACAACAAGCATGTTTAAAATTATGATACATTCCAATAAGAAGTTTGAAATCAATGTCAAACATCGCCCTGCTTTTCCCAAAAATATTCAATATTGGCAATTGTTTCACGATGATAAGAAAATCAATAATTTTCTGCAAATGGAGGAGGAATTTGCCACTTCTCAAATTGATGATGTATTTTATGGAGATAATCAAGAAAGTCATGCAACAAAAAAGGAGGTATTATAGCTGAAAGACAATTTGATTCCACGAGGTCTTGAACCCTTGGAAGAGCTCTTTAATCAAGATGATGTTGCAAAGAAGACGATAATGGTCCCCACAGAAGCAGGAGTTGAAGACATAAATATTGGTACGGCCGAGAAGCCAAAGATGGTGAAGTTATCAAATTCCTTAACTCTGGAAATGAAAGTTAAATATGCAGCACTTATGGCTGAGTTTTCTGATGCGTTTGCATGGGATTATTCAGATTTGTAATTTTATGACAAAAGTATAATTTGGCACACTATTGCTATCAAGCCCGATCAAAAACCTTTTTGCCAAAATCTCAGAAGGATCAATCTGAAGTTGCTACCATCTATTGATAAAGAGGTAAACAAATTGTATAAGGCTGGTATCATTGTTCCTCTTCGATTTTCTAATTGGATGTAGAATCTTGTCCCAGTTAGAAAAAATACAAGTGAAATTCGTTTGTGCATTGATTTCTGTAATCTAAACAAACTGTCCTTGAAGGACAACTATCCTCTCACAAATATGGATCACATCTTCTAGAGAGTATTTGGTTATTTTAGAATGTCATTGCTTGATGGGTACTCAGGGTATAAAAAAATCTTAATGCATCCAGATGACCTTGAGAATACAGCTTTACAACACCTTGGGGTACTTTCATGTATGCCAAGATTATTTTTGGGTTAAAAATACAGGGGAAACATTTCATCAAGCGATTGATATCACTTTTGATAATTACAAAGATGTATTTTTGGTTATTTGCCTTGATGATATGACAATTTTCTCTCAAACAGATGAAGATTAATTGCATCATTTGAGGATTTTTTTTCAGAAGTGCAGGGAATTCAGAGTTTTGTTGAATCCAAATAAGATTTTTTTTGCCAAGGAAGAGGGAAAATTACTTGGTCATATCATATCAAAGGATGGCATCTGCATATATCCCTCAATAATTGAAGAAATACAACAGTTGGATTTCCCGAGAAACAATGAAATTCAATCTTTTAACGGTAAGTTCAACTTTTTGAGAAGGTTCATTCCTAACCTCGCTAAACAATTACGGGAGATGAAAAACATGTTGAAGAAGGACATCGAGGTGAAACAGTCTGAGGATGCAAGAAGATATTTCAATCAAGTCAAGTTTTCATTGTCTCATGATCATGTCATAATAAGCCCATATTACACTATGGATTTTTTCATTTTTTCATTTGCTTCTGAGCACACATTGGTTGTTGTCCTAAAGCAGAAGAACGACCAAAAAATAGAACAACCAATTTCATTTTTCAGTAGAACCATAAGGGATGCATCATTGAGGTATAATATCATTGAGAAATGTGCCTTGGCACTTTTGAAGGCTTTGAAGGATTTTCGGGTGTACATTCTTCATTCGCATATTGTTTCCTATGTTCCTAATGTTGCTGTTGAGAAGGTAAACGAATAGAAGTTACAACCAAGTTCTGACGCTGCAGCCTCCTTCGCGCGGGTCTCCGGTCGTCCACGTCTCGCAAAGCTCGCCGGGGGAAAGGGAAACCTCTCCAGAGTCTCGTAACAATGGTCTCCTTGCTCGAATGGGCCTTAAGGGAAAGGAAGGATTCTTTTCGGCACAAAGGCACTTGGGAATAGGAGATGCAAAGCTTCAGCACTTCAAGACTAGCTTGCCATGGATCTGAGCAAGCTTTTATAGATGGGGAAGGAGGGAGTTGGGATCCCTATTATTATGGGATGGGCCCTATCAACAAGGAAGGTTCCATAGAAGGTGGAAAAACTACTTCCCTTCCATAGAACTCCCGTAGCCAAACCTCCCAACTCAAGATAGGCAGTGGTTGTGAGTTTGTTTGAACTCAACTTCCGCCATCCATATATAAAAAACAGTCCCTAAAATGGGTGGCGCGATTGTTGCTCTATGACAGAGCGCCAAGTGGCGCGACCTCTTTACAGGATTTCCCTGAGTGGCGCGAGTACTGAACTGTCTACCCGCGCCAATGCAAAAAGAGCTGTTTTTCATGGATTTTGCAAGGAGATGTCTCAAGGGGGAATGAAGCTCATACTCAGAGGGATGCAATGATGATGTTTTCAGTGCATGACAGTGTTCACAGGTCACGTTATGGGTCCTCCATTGTGCGGGACGGGGAATGGTAGGGACGGTGACAAATTACTGTGTAACAGTTGCAGTCAAGGATGTTTTAATGCAGACTGATCCTGAAGGTAGGCGCATAAAATGGATAGCTACAATGCTTGGGTATGACCTTGAAATTAAACCAAAAAATCTGATCAAAGGACAAGGCTTGGTGAAGCTTATGGAAAAGTTCAATTTTCATGTTTTGGACATCAATCTCATTACCGCACTTTCCGAGGAAGAAGTGGTCGATTCATCACCTCAGGTATCAAATTTTTTTATCTCATCTCCTTGTTATTCAGACATTGTATATGTGCTTCAGCATTTGAATCCTCCGTCGGATGTGTCGAAGAGAAAGAGTAGATCATTGAAGTTGAAAGCTTTGAAATATTTTATTCTTGATCATGCATTGTTTGGGAAAGATCTAGGAGGATTTTACTGAATTGTTTAGTGTAAAGTGAGGCAAAATAAGTAATGAATTATTTTCACAAGGGTGATTTTGGCGGTCATCTCTTATGGAGGACCACAACAAAAAATATATTGAGAGTTGGCTTTTATTGGCCGAGATTATTTTCTGATGTTTAAAAAATTGTCATGAGTTGCCATGAATGTCATATTTTTTATGGAAAGAGGAAGTTGTTTCTGACTTCTCTTGTTGTCCTGGTCATGAAATTTTGCAGGAAGTTTTTAGTGAACCCAATGATATTCAATGGAGAATCGATCAGATGATTCATTTGGAGAAATTCCGAGAGGAAGTATTTCATAATACTTCAAAGCTTCAAGAAGATATATGACAGAAAAACTAAAGAAGATTATTCAACGTGGGAGATGTAGTTCTCCGATGGGATGCCAGGAACGAGGAAAAAGGAAAGTATGGCATGTTTGAAAACTTGTGGAAAGTACCATACATAATTTTGGCTTTCAGAGGGAAGAATGCCTTTTTATTATAAGAACTTTATGGGAAAGATTTTCTAGGAGGAACATTAACGGTAGACTCCTGAAGCATTACCTCACTTGATTTTTTCAGAAATTTCAAATTTTCATTGTACATATCATTTTTGTTGTCAAAGTGTGAAGGAGTTGACATGGAAGCTTGAAGCCTGAGTAGACGGCCATAAAGCTTCTTTGATCAGTTGTTGTTTTTAAAAGTTAAGTCAGTTTTTTCTAGTCAAGTCAGTTTCAGTTTGTCAGTCAGTTATTTTAGTGTTGAGTTGTGTTTTTACTTTTGACTCCATTGCCCATTAATAGATGAAGCTCCTAGTCTACAGTGTTCCTTACACCTCCTAAAGGAGCTGTCATCCCCAGCTGGAACCAATGTTAGTGTTTGTGGGTCACCAGTGATCAAATGTACTCTTTCTATGCCAGTTCATAGGGTCTTAGGTCAAATTTTATAGTTTCAAATATTTTTTTAAAGAAACTTTGATCATTATTTGTTGTCTAGGTCAGTGCTACTCCCTCCACTTGCTCATGGTTATCATCACTCATTATGTTCATGTCATCATTCAGGTGTCTTGGGTTATGAAATAGTTAATATGTCATCATTTAGGTCATGGTCTAGAATTTCACTTGACTTGTCATTATAATGTTAGTCATAAAAAGAAAAAAATACTCATGTCCATCGCTTGGGTCACCCTTAATTGGAGTTAGAAGCTTAGGAAAAAAATAAATAAAGGTAAAGGTAACATTTCCATTTCAAAAAGATCATGTTGCAATCACATCATGTCATTTCTCAAAGGGACATGTGATGTCATGCCATCATCATAAGAAAAAATTGACTTCCAACCTATAAGAAGACCATTCAAGCATTCCAATTTCTCATTCCACCTTCATTGAGAACATCTCTATCATCGAGATTCATTCCAGCCACCGGGGCATTGAAATTCATCTTCAAAATGCTTACTTACCTCCCAGGTTGCACTTCTGTCTACTACGTTGTGCTTCTGTTTGCTACGCTGCGCTTCTAGATAATATGCTATGTTTTGGAAATTGGAGGCCAAGAAAACATCAAAATGGTTCCTCTCAATATTTCACAGTTTCAAACATCTGTTTGGCAAGTAAGTAGATAATTTTTCACCTTCTTATGCATCATTCTCCTTGAAAAACTCAGTGAAAATCCCTCTCCTAAGGTTTCATGCACTTTTTTATTATATGTATTTTTGATTCATTGCAGTGGAAAAAAAAATATATTTCCTCCTCTATTTCCCTCTCCCATACCTCACATACCTCCCCTAAACATTCTCCATACTTATTACCTTCATTTCCCTCATTTTCCCTACAAACCCTAGCTTACGCTGCACATTTGGTTAGGATTGTGTTTTAGATATTTCCACACACTTCCTTCACTCTTTTCATAAAATTACACCTCCCTACACTCCCTAACACTTAGCCCCATCTCCAAAAATTTCCCCAAGAATTATCTCAAATCCTAACCCCTCCATTCCCTTCCCTCAATACAACAGTCCCTTTTTCCCATGTTTTTCACCCTACCCTTCCTTCCTTCCTAGCGAGATTTTGATCATGTGGACTGAAACCATGGATAGTGAGAAGAAAAAGTACAAAAAAGGAGGCCAAGTTTCCAGATTTGAGCCAACTCAGATCCAATAAATCATGGCCTCATATTTCATCAAGAAATACTTTGAAGATGTGGGTTTCATAAGTTTTTGTGAAAGGATTCAAGAGGTGGGTTTCCATGCCAAATTGACAAGTCTCTTTGCCACCAGTTTTAAGAGGGATAAGGCCAGCATAATAGGGGTTTAGTTCACCATCTCAGCAGATTCCATAGCCTCAGCCACATGTATCCCTAACCATGGAGAAATCTGGTTTAAAGGGATGCATTTGGACATTGAGAATTACAATTTTTTCCTAAAGCCACACTACAAGATGCTTCGACACACATTTTTCCCCTCAGAAAATTGCTTGAGAGGTGTGCTCCTCTAATGAAGATGATCATGAAGTACTTTACCTGTGAAGGGAGTTTTTCAAGACTATATCAGTATCACATAAGGCTATTGATGAATTTCATAGCAATAAAACCTCTCTACCTACCTCACTACTTATGCAGAAGCCTTGTCAAGATTACAGGGAAGGTACAAAGCAAAGGGAAAGCTCACCAAGAAAACCTATTACACCATGAATTGGTCAAAGTAATTGTTTTACATCAACTTTCACAGATCGACCTACCTTGGGAGGCATTCATGCAATCAACTTCTCTTTTTCCTGTGACTATTCAACCTAGAAATTTGATGATTTTATGTCTGGCCTTCCTGAGCATGTGGAAAAAAATTCAGTTGAGTAAATAATCCAAGACCAAGAATCAGAGATAAGAGAGCTCAAGGAGAATATTTCAAGAGAAAATTTCATGATTTCATTTTTATAGTAGGAGAACAAGAAGCTTAAGATAAATCAACTTTTACTCAGTAAACCTAAGGAAAATTTAGTGGTAGAGGATGATAAAGGTAAGGTTGTGATAGATTTTGATCAGCTTGAGGACAAAGATGTGCAGATGAAGCCAAGGAGGCCAAAGACAAGAGGACTAGCAAGACAGAAAGAATAGGGAAGTGAGTCATCTTCTCCCCTAGGTCAACAAGAATTTGATGATCTAATTGCAGCTGATATTGAACAATATTTTTTTTTTGGATTGGCAGGGTTAATGAACACCTGGAGATTCTCCTGAATAAGGCCAATACAAACACCAAGCTTCAGAGACACATGACAAGGCATTAGGGTTAGGAATTTAAAAAAGAAGCTAAAGAAAACCATAATCAAGCTAAATAAAATATAAAACCTTGATTTTATTGATGACGCATCATTGATTCCATAATCCATCATTCAGAATACAAAAGGAAGAAGTTTGAGACAAATTTTGTGAATTTTGGGCAAATTTTGAATTTTCTGGAATGTTTGGCAATTTTGGAAATTAATGATGCACATAAGTGTAGCGAGCTCACGTTGTGCTCCTTCTCATAGCCTCCAAATGAGGAAAACTTCACATGTATGGATATCCCTGGAATTTTACATCATGAATATGTACTTTATTTTCCATGTCAACTCACCATTCTTGGGAAAAAGTGAAAAAAACATGCTAGAAAACATGTTTCTACCTCCTTTTTAGCCCCCTCGCTGTGCTTTTGGAGTAGTTGTGGGAAAATCCGTTTTTAGGTGCCTTGGAGAAGGAGATTTGAGGGATTTTAGTTTCAAATGGCCATTATACATCCTGAGGTATCTTCAACAACCTTTATTTCAGAAAAATGATCAAGTTAAGCCACTCAAAAAATTTCTCAAAGCAGCACGTTGCGCTTATGTCAACAAGTTGAAATTTTTAGTTTTATCAGTCAAGGTCAACTTTTCATGATGTAATTTGTCTTCTTGGGTTTTCACATGATGTAATTAATTGTAAAAAAGCTGTTAAATTTCGAATTGATGTAAATTCCTGGTCTTTAATGCTTGTAAAATTTAGTTAAAGGCTAAATGGGGAGTTAGTTATTAACCTCCCTAGTTTTAGGTTTGGTTAGAGAGATTAGTGTGTTCAATTCCTATCTTGATGGATTTGACCCCTGAGAGGGATTAATGTGGTTTTCGGTCTATATGTAGCATGTTTGAAGTCAAATTCAAGGTTGGACATTAGTTAATCAAAGTCTTGGAGCTTGTGTACATTATATTTTTGCTGAAATACAAAGACAACTGCAACTATTATCTTGGGATTCTTGTGGTATGATTTTAGTTACATTGTTTTTCCTCGGTTTCATCATTATATTGAATGTTTAGTTTTCCTTAATCCATTACTATTATTTCAGTGATTATCTCATAATGTTTTAAACATACTTCATAGTTTATATGCTTTTTTTTTATGAGATTTTCATTTTATGTCTATTTTATTCTGATAAATGAACACATAACCCTGTGCTCATTTTAATATCTCTCTATTTCTACCCTATACCACAATGAAAAATCAAATGTGTTACTAAAACATACCTACCTTGCCTGATTATATCCCTGCAAATGAATCATTTGAAACCCTGACCTAGTTCCCTAGACCTTTGAGTCTAATCCATCAAAACCCTAAAAAATCAAACCCTAAGTGAGATAAATACCTATCCTAATATCAATTTCTCCCTCTAGTTACTTCTTTGGCTATGAGATTACAGAGAGAGCCCTCTCTGATTTGGTATGAATAGCTACCAAGTCAAAAGTGGGCTGAGGTTACCACCTTCGATATCCTTACTCAGCCTTGGGACACTGTGGAGGATAACACGAACCACATACACCTTGTGGCCATTACAGTGACACCCAATGTTTGGGTAACGTGGAATCCATATCTGAGAGTCCAGGAGAAGAAATTCTCCACAGACCTCCTAGTTTATATGGTAGTATCGACTCCAGTGCCGTTATTCTTCCCCATTTAGAAGAACCTCTAGAGTCTCATATCACTTTAGATCACTCTAGGGATGATCCACTTAATCATACCTTCATATTACATCAACAACCCAGTCCCTTAGACATTGTTGTTGACCAAAATCTATGTTTTCTAGGTGAGCACAAGTTCATTATCTCTGAAGAAACTCTTGGTATAGTGACACCATGTACGCAAACCCAAAAATTCATTCCATTTTATTCATATATGCAGTTCCAAATGAGATTGGAAATTGATTATTTCCTTTCTCTAACTGTATCTACCCATTATTCCCATAGGAAGATAACCATAATGTAATCAAATGGTGAACCACATCATCAAAATGTGTTTAGAGTCCATGATTCTAAATACATTTGGCATGTCCATAGCATGCTTGGGGGTAGCTATGACCCTATATATTCTCATTGTCATATTGAGGATTTAGTGCCTATGACACTAAATGCTTGAACCCATTATTTCAATACTTGGAACATCATGGTGCTCCAAAAACTCCTATATCTAGGGGCATCATTCCCACCTTTAGCATACCAGATCACCCCCCTCCATCACATATGCTTGGGGGAAGTATCTCATGCTTAAGGGCATGATGGCACCCCTGGCCACCTTCTCACATGATTAACATAAGTCTCAGCCTAGACTCCATCGATCTAGGAATGGTCGATTATCCATTAAGGGAATTTTGAGGTCTAAAATGGGCCTCCTAAGAAAAATTTACAACAAAAATAAACTTTATTGGAACCAATAGGATTCAAGATTATGATGTCAACCATGGGGGATGATTCTCCATTTTTTAAGTAAAATGGTAAAAATATTAAAAAATAATAAAATAATAAAACTACTTTTTCAACTCGTATTTTCAACTTATCTCCCAACGTTTTTAATCAAATTTCGAGCAGGAGTACTCGTTGGATGAAAAATTTAATTCCTCATCCAAGGAGTACCCATGTTGCATACTTTCGATGGACCCTGCTATATGAAAAATTATAAATACATGAAAAACGTGATTGTAATCATGTTTCTTCATGTATTTCTCATTTTTCGCATAGCAGGGTCCATCGAAAGTATGCAACATGGGTACTCCTTGGATGAGGAATTAAATTTTGCATCTAACGAGTACTCCCTCTCAAAATTTGAGTAAAAAATTTGGGAGATAAGTAAAAAATACGAGTTGAAAAAGTAGTTTTTTCTTTTTTCCCTCTAAAATTTGATGATGTAATCAGATATTATTTTATTATTTCCACTATTATTTTATAATTCCCTTAGGAGGCCCATTTTAGAACTCAAGATTCCCCTAATGCTCCCATTCCTTGGATATTTTATCCTACCGACCTCTCCGGCGAGTCATATATCGTAGATGCTTGATACCATTGCTTCAAATATTCTACTTTATGTGATACCACACTTACCATTTGGTCCCCATGTTTGTCTTGGTGGGTGGGGATTATTCTAGACCTTCTCTAGTAGTTCATTCCTATATTCCTTTCTTACCTTGATTCCTCATTAGGAACCATTCTTCCAAGAAGCATTAAGTCCATCCTTTAGACAAGTAAGGCCACATTCCTGAAAGGCGTAGATCCTATTTCCCATGTTAGGTTTTTCTACTATGATCTCCACAAGATTTAGGGCATTCTCCTCCTCTCCAAATTCACCACATCTCACTTAGAAAATGAATCAAAATTGGAGGAACAATGCCCTTTTATAAGAAAAACCCTAGTTTTTCGTCGCCCATTGCAACCAAACCGTAGCTCGGTTTGACGAATCATCAACACCATGTGAAATATTTCATTGAGAACTATAATGGGCCTTCTTCTTTTTTGTTAATTTGACACTTCACCCAGAAGCCACTTTTCCACGAAGGGTCACTTTTCCACCCTCTTATAACTGAATTTCTTCATATGAGCCGCTTATACTTTGGCACCACTTTGCCTTTGTATTTGTCATCTCATGCGTCGATTTTCTTCATGAGCAACGATTATTTTTTCATGTTTTTATGGTCCCCCGGGGCCTACCCTGTGTTGCAGCATCATCGAGTCACCCTTGTTCATAGAATCCGAGTTGAGTCATCATCACATTCATGGAGTCTATCCTGAGTCCCTTTATCTCATGTTACAAAATTCCATCCATCTTTGCATCATATTCATCAAGTGTTGCCCATTTTTTCCTCCATTCATATTGTCCCTTATCCCCTCCGATGTTGAGTCAGTCGTTTCCAGGTCCACCATGCTTTTCATGCTCTACCAAGGGAAGGCGTTCGTCCACTACTCAATATCCCCTTCTTCCATCATCATCCCTGGTGTTATCCCATTAGTCACTTTACTATGATCCCCCGTGCCTTAGTTGAGGATTCATCATTGACTCACCTAAGGTGGGCCTTCTTCTGTCAACATCAACACATTTATTCCAGAAGATAGGTCTAGAGGTCAATGTACCTTGGTTCCAGATTCCATTCTCATTCGGTGCCTCAGATCAAGCAAAGGGAATCATCATTGCCCTTTGACTTGGTTGTTTCTCATATGCTCGGCCTCAGCTCATTATCGCATGATTGATATTCGTATACTTGATGGTCCAATGATCCAACAGATTGTAACAGTGATTTCCTGGTGTGTGTGAGATTTTTCAGACCTCATGAGAGGTTGGCCCTTAAGGTAGCTCCCCACATGCCTGGATGACATCATATTATGCTACAGCCTCAGATGAAATTCCACAAATTTGATGCGTTTGGTTCCAGCCACTTGCAGTGCCCACATCATGGATTTCATATTCAGATGATCCATTTAGATCTTTAGAGCCCTTTCCTCTTCAGTAGGGCTTATTTTGTTGTTATACCCCCCCCCCCCCCCCATGTCATATGGAGGGGCACTTTTTATGTCTCATGTACTCAGATGTTGTTGTATTTAGTAACAACACATGTTTTTCCAGACGCATTATATATATGGGATCCATTGTATTATTTTATGGCCCATTGATGCCAGCATGTCATGTGTCATGTATTCTACAATTTGTAGCTCATTCCCACAAAGTTGGGCTCACCATTATTATTTGTACTTTTCCATCTCGGCAAGTATGGGTATGCCTCCCCCGCCTCATTAAGAACAGGTAATCCAACATAAAATAATAATTATATCACTTCGTACATCTCTCCCCTTCAGTTATTGTCCTATCTCGCTTTGCTTCATTCATATCTCTCTCTCTTTGAATCCCCTTCGGTGTCTAGAGATTGTGTTCTTACAACATACTTCAGTCATACGATTTCCACCTAACGCTCGTACGTTGGGGGGGAATTTTTTATCACCAAAAATTTGCCATCTAACCATTTATTATTAGATGGATCGAAGTACACCATGTTATGGTAAAATTTATTTCACTATAATAAATAATTTAATAAACCATATTTTATCAAGTTATTTGTGGTTAAAACAAGAAACTGCATGAGGAATAATTAAATAAATTCTCATTTGTTTGATTTTCCTCTAGGAATAATTAATTAAACCATTGTTTAAATAATATTCCTGGTCATATTTAACCTAATTATGAGAAAAAATTAGATAAATAATTATTTATCTTATCTTTCTCTATGAATAATTAATTAAATCGTTATTTAATTATTATTCCTTGTTAAATTTGACTAAATCACCTAGGAATAACTAAACAAATCATTATTTGTTTATTATTCTTTAACCACATTCTTGAAATGATAAATAAATTGTTTATTTGTTTATTATTTCTAAATAAAGGCATTTAACCAATTTAAATACTTTTTCCCTCCAACAAAATATAATAAAATATTTCGAGCGGTTAGATCTAGATTTTGTTTAATAGTATTTTATTATTCTCCATTATCGAGGATAACTCAATATTTTGTTATAAATAAGAGCTATTTTCCATTCATTCTTCACTTTGATCATTCTCATTGTCACTATCATTTTATTTTTTTATTTGAGCTCCCATCTGAGTTCAACACAAGCTTTGGGTTTTCTACATCATTGAGAGAGAGAGAGAGACTCGTGAAGCTACACATATATGGGTTTTTGCAGGATTTGTTTTAATTGTCTATTGCAGATCTAAAGAGTTACACAACCATTTCTGTTGTTAGGGTTATTCTTCGCTCATAGCTCAAGTAAGGTATTTTTCATAGACCTTCGATAATATTTTACACTAATACCAATTGTGTAGTTTATCCCTCTCGTTCATTGAATCTTGGTAGTTATGCCAACTCTGAGGAAGACCTAGAAGGGTTATACTTACCAAGTCATCTTCTGCAACATTAACGCCAACCCCGCCAAGTTCATCACAAACTTGTGTAAACTTGCTTAGATATTGTGGAACAATGTCATTCTTCTGCATCTTGATATTTTAAAGTTTATCCTTGAGCACCAGCTTCCTGTGATCATTACTATTCTCAAAAATTTATGGCAGAGCTTTCTGAATTGTGAACGAAGTTTCTTTCTAGTTGAGATTGAGTCAATGTGATCTCGTACTCCCTCCAATATGATTCTCCTCACCCTGGCTAAATATTTCTTCCACTGAGCAAGGTTCTAGGCATCAGATACTTGTGGTTTTGCAAAATTTGTCTTGATGTATTCTAGCAATCCATTTTCATCCAATACCGCCTCCATGCGATGAAATTAGAGTTTCCTTCCAAGGGATAATATAGCCTCATCTCATTGAAGGTCATCTTATCAGCTCTGAAGAGATTATATTACACTAAACTAAAAATTTGATTCTCCTGAGAAACAACTTCTATGTTAAACACACACATGGTGGAGAAGGTAAACACACAAAAAGGGAAAGATAAGCATGAGTTATTCATATTATTCACCATATATTTCTATTTATGTTACATTGGTGTGACCCTTGGATTCATCTTCCAAGGTCACTTGGACTCCTTTGTGACTGTTCACCTTCCACACCTACCCATAGAGGATTAGGTGTCCAACATTCCCCCCCTTAAGCCAAAGGGGTATGTGTGAGTCCAAGAAGAGAGTTGTAATACAAATCTCCAAAGTATGCATGGAAACAATTAGGCTGAATTAGCTCTCTGAAATGTTGGCATAAAGAGGTGGTTTAAGGATAACCACCAACACTGGAACACAACGCTTATTGCAGTTCCCGGAACTCTTCCAAAACTGGAAAGAAGCTAAGGGCTTCTACTAGAGGAAGTGTCCCTCATATTTGAAGAGGGATACCTTCAACCTAGAATAAGGGAGGTATACAACCTGTGATGGTTTAAGGATGACCACCAACACTGGAATGCTTGATGCATTTCCAAGAACTCTACCAAGGCTGGAAAGAAGCTGAAGTCTTCTGCTAGAGGAAGTGTTCTGAAAGAGGAAGAATATCAACGTCGCATAGATGGTTTAAGGGTTGTCCACCAACCAAAGGCATGCTCATGGGAATCCATGTCTCTGGCTACAACTCTAAATCTGGAATGACGAATTGTGGCTCAAGCTCGCTTGAACTGTTGTGTCTCTGGCTACAACTCTGAATCTAGAATAAGATATTGTGGCTCAGGCTCGCTTGATGTGGCGTCGAAGCTTGTAGATGACCACCATTTCCCCCCCTATCAGGTACAAGGTGAGATGATGGAAAAAACTCAACTACATGATTGTTCAATATTCTAGAACAAGTTCTGACATGCGACTTAAACATCTTCTTGGTTGTTGATGCCCATTGCCAAGAAGCGATCCATCCAAGATGAATCTTTCTTCGTACAAGAGGCTTGTTTCTGAAGCGTCTGTGTGAAGAATGGGTGTGCCAACCATAGTGCTTGCATGGGTGAAGATCAAAACAGTGATCTTTCATATGGCCAATTCAATCACAGTGTTAGCATTTTAAAATTTCTTATTGTTGTTGTTGTGGAAGAGGAGCAGGATCTGGAATAGCTGAAGGTGAACTGTCATAAAGAAATCTGGCACTTTGAAATTTGATGGGCTTGGAGTAATCCAAAATATGAAAGGAAAACTCCTTGTCATATCCAATACCAGTTCTGTTATTGTTATGGACAAGCTCTTCCCAAGGTCTGATGATGGGCTTGGGAGGTGCAGGCTGAGCTTCTGCATCTGCATGTAAATATGATCTTGTACAAGGAATTGAATGTGAATTGGCAACAACTTTATATTCTTGTTGCTGATGGGAGTCCCTCTCAATGTTCTGAATAGAGACAGGTTCAGAATGATGAATATTTTGCTAAAGCTCATCTTGCTGAAGCTGAGACTCCAACTGCAAAAAATCAATCTTTTCTTGTGCATCTTGCAAGCAAGTTTGAATATTAAAAAGAGCATTCTTGCTCATTTTTACCATATCACGAACAGTGGAATGAATGATTTTATTCAACAACTCTAATGCATCATTGATTATAGCCATTTTCTCAACAACTCAAAGTTACACTTCAAACTCTGACTGCAACTATGAACTAAGAATCAGTACCCACTCACAATGTGAGTATAATACAATGTCACTACAAAATATTTTTGTAAATGTGCAGCAAAAAACCACTGTGCAATAGCCATTTAAGGAAAAAAATAATAATGATTCTTCTACTCTTCAAAAATTGTTTTACTCCAACAACTCTATTTTTTGTAGAGAACGAACCTGCAATGAGAAATACTCACTGCTTCATACAACCAAATTGTTTGTATCCCTTCTTTAATGAACGGGAAGAATTGGAAACATGGACCAATGGTGTCCAAAGTTTGTTGAATTCACTTCACACATTTATTTTTCAAAGCACGCATGAATGCTCACTAAATAGAATGGATGCATATTATGAATCACCACTGGAACAAGAAAATAAATATCCAGCTACCAATTCTCAGATCCCAATATGTGGAAACTCATCTACTTCACTCGCATGGTCCACGACACTTCCGCATGATGCTTCATTTTCCACAACATTTTTCATAAATTTAATCTTCACCGAGGTATCTCTGCAAAACTCAATTCTGGTTTCAATTCTGCAATTTTTATTTATTTTTTATTTTTATTTTTTTTGGGAAAAAAAATAGAGGTATTATCTGAGGGAGGGTTTATTTGGGGGAGGTATTTACTGGGGGAGGTTATTACTGGGGAAGGTGTTTTTTGGGGGAAGTGATTACTAGGGGAGGCCAAACTGTGTAAAAATCAGATTGATATTATGGTTGGGAAAAAGAAAAAAAATTTAAAAAAATCACAGGGGGGAGGGGAGGTGTAGCAGAGGCTACGAGAGTAGGAGCGTAGGGAGGGGAGGGAGCCCGCGTGAGGTGGGAGGTTTGGGGGGGTGGGTGAGGGTCGTGAGCAGGTGGGGAGGGCCGTGAGAGGGGAGGGGGGATGCGTGAGAGGGGAGGGGGGGCTGAGCGGCCATGAGAGGGGAAGGGAGGGCCAAGCGAGGGGGATGGGGGGAGTGGCTGTGAGAGGGATCGGGGGTCGTGAGGGGAGGGTGGTTGTGAGGGGTGAGGGGGTGGGTGTGAGTAGAGAGGGAGTGCAGGTGAGGGGGTAGGGATCGTGAGAGGGGAGGGCAAGTGCAGTGAGGGCGGAGATCGCTGTACGGGAGTGAGGAGTGAGGACGGATGGGTGAGGGAGGGCAGGTAGGAGCCGTGAGCTATTGGGGATGGGGAGTGATGCGTGGGAAGGCCGAGGGCTAAGGGGATGGAGGTGAGGAGGATGGGTGAGTGCGTGTGAGGGAGAGCGGAGGGATGAGAAAATGGGAATGAGTGTGAGTAGTAAAAAAATTGTACAGTAAATTTAACTGTGCTCAGAATTTGAGTAGAAATTTCACATTAGCAGAAATTTCACAATGGTGTGAAAAAACAATAGGAAGAATGTACAGAAAAAATTGTAGAATTTGCAGTAAAAAAAAACTCAAAAGTTTCGAAAATTGCATAATGGCAGGAGCAGTAAAAAAAATTCCAAGAGCAGTAAAAAAACTGAATGCAGCAGGGAGCTAGAGAGACAACCTGCAGACTTTAAAATGAAAATAATTTCAAATTCAGGAATATGGCAGTACACAACGCTTCTCTTCGCAAAAATAATTTCTGAAAGCTGCAAAAATGATTTCCGAATGCTGCAAAAATGCACAGGATTTCTTTTGCAGGTTTACACAAGCCATAAAAACAAGTGGCTCAGACTTGAACAGGGTAGGAGATCACTCGCTCTGATACCATGTTAAACACACACATGGTGGAGGAGAAGGTAAACACACAAAAATGGAAAGATAAGCATGAGTTATTCATATTATTCACCATAGATGTATATTTATGTTACATTGGTGTGACCCTTGGATTCATCTTCCAAGGTTTCTTGGACTCCTTTGAGACTGTTCGCCTTCCACACCTACCCATAGAGGATTATGTGTCCAACATTCTAAATTCCTTCTCTAATGTGAATCATGCTCTGATACCATGTAGAAATTATGATGTATATTTGCAACTTCTCATGAAATTTTAATCAAAATCGCAAGACACAAACCTACTCTACTGCTTTGTAGAATTCAATTCCCAAATTAGAACATCAATCACAAACATGGAACAAGAAATAACACACATGCACAAAGTATTTTTTTCAAAGGAAATAAACTGCTAAAAACCCCAATGCCTACTTGCATTAATCTGGTGAATATATATTTCGTACAATTTCTTTTCTCAATTAAGCGCAACGTGCAAGTGAATAACCTATCTCTCTACTCACTGAAAAGCTCTGACCCAAAATTATTTAATTGCTACCTCTGCTTAAGCCCTATTTTCTTGTGCAATTCCTTGAGAAATTAGGCCCGTATTATTTAGGAAATTCTTCCAAAATGATTGTGCAATTC
This sequence comes from Pinus albicaulis, assembly GCA_034641835.2. NCBI lineage: Eukaryota > Viridiplantae > Streptophyta > Pinopsida > Pinales > Pinaceae > Pinus > Pinus albicaulis. Next base: position 1,490,473,388 of record CM076580.1, read on the forward strand.
CCAAGGTTGATCATCTTACTGCATGCAACACCTGTACACTCAAGGCTAGTTTACAACTGATTTTACACTATCTTGGAATCAACACCGCAACTGGGGAACTCAAATTCTTTGCATGAACTAGCTATTTTTTTTTATTGATCAGTTAGTTGGATGATCATTAATTTTGAATGAATTCCCACTACGTAATTAACCTTCCACTAGTTCCTCCAATAATTAGAACTAGTTTAACTAAAAACAACTTGAAATAACTGAATTTTTTGCTACAAATTAGAAATCACACATTCTTAATTGAAATCTAACTCCTATAACTTGAATTTACTAAGCTAATTGAGTGAAAAAATCCATGTCCCACAAGTTAATTGCATCCAAGTTGTTTGCTAATGTGGAAATTTGAATTTTCTCAATTTAATGAAGGCAAAATCAAATTGAGAATTTATTTATGCATTTTTCAATAGCTTATGGGATGTTCTTCATCTCCTCCTTCATAAAATGGTTGCATTTCCCAATCCAACCCACTAATCACTCATTGGAAAACCAGCATGGATTCCACTCCAGTTAAAATTGGGGTTACCAAACTCTTCCAAGATATAGAATTCTAGAGTCTTCTCAACTTGTGTCTACCAATATACTTTATGAATCTTATCCCAATCAATTGTAATCTTGTATACCAGTTGGGAACCAAATAACTTGGTAGAAAAACCTATGGCCCATACTGTGTAAACTTATTCTCTTTCCCGTTGAAGGGAAAAGTTCCTAAGGGCTAGGGTTGACAGCCCCAATAGAGTAGAAGTAAAATGTAATAAAGAAAACTCATACACTCACAAAAAGCACTTGAATTCACAATATTAAAGGTATGAAATGTACCCATATGTCCTACATTTGTAGTAGATCCTGCAAGTTCCAAACCCTCAATCTTCCTCCAAGTTTTATAGACCTACAAACACATCAAAAAGATAACTACAGATCACCAAATTCAAAGTACATATGCATAATTATATGTCAAGTCATAATAATTTTCATCATCACAAATTAGTATTCATAATAAACAAATCAATTTGGGAACATGACACAATTTTCTTTATTAACTGAAAAAATCAAGGGTAGGTAAGGTTAAAACCTAATCCTAACTATTGGCACTGACGAAACCTTCCTTCAGATCCATCTAGCCTGATCCTTTGAAGACCTCATCTCTAATATGAGAAATTAGATGCTAGATATAAAGACTAAGAATCTATTCATGGAAACAAGGGTTTTTTGGACTCAAGGAATGTAGAGAGCACGAGAATATTACAAACCTAGTATGAGAGAATTTGGGTATATTAGAAATACCTCTCATTAGTGATAAATTTAGGCCTAATTATGGGGTGTATGTATACCACCAGAAACCAATTAATTTGGTTAGGCCATAGGCCCTTTTAGATGGGATTTCAGTGCAACCCATAAAAACCACCCAAAAATTAGTTGTTTATATATTTTTTCATGTTTTAAAAATGTGTACATAGAAAGCATGTGTTGGAATTGTAGTTTTGGCATTGATGTCAAAGTAGATTTATTATTGTCTATATTATCATTGATTTCAACCTCATGTAGATATCCCTCATGATTTGTGTCAAGTTATCATTATTTTGATGCAAATATTTTGTTCTAATGCATAAGTTTTTGAGTTGTTTTTGGTGATATGTCAAGGCTTAGAAAATTCCTACAGATGATTAAGGAGGTTTTTACTTGTTGATTAGTTGAACAAGGTTGGAGGTTTTGATATGATGTTTATAGGCTTGACATGAGGCTATAAAGGGCCTACAAGCTCGGGAGATGGTTGAAGAAGGTGATGAAATTTTTTTGGAAGTCCTAGAGCTGAGAAGTTCACAGAAACGAGGCTTTGATGTGCCAAGGTAAGTTTTGGCCCATTAACTGCACTACAGTGCAGGTTTTGGCCCAAAACGTGTGTTATAGTCTAGGTTTTAAACCAACAGTGTGATACAATATGTTCAGTGACTTTTTCGCATATGATGCATGCACCTTATGTTAGATATGGAGTCTGGCTATATTCTTGATTCTTCAGAGGTTTTTTGTTTCATCCAGGTTAGATCCTTGTTCCTAACGGGGCGGCAACACCTCCCATATAATCGTTGTTGGGGGGGGGGTCCAAGGGGCTTGGGGGGGGGGGGGGTAGGGTGTGTAAAATATTGTAATTTAGTAGTCAATCTAGTTTTTTCATTAGCTCAATGATCTGACGGTAGAAGTTCTATTAATTTAAGGTTTTTTTCCCTAGAAGGAAACCCTCGGTTTATATGAGGGAATTGTAGTGTGGTTGTGTATTATTACTATGAGCGAGAAATAGAGAGGAGATTGTGTGAGAGAGAAGATGAAAATACAAATCTGTTGTAGATTGTATCTCTTCATTTTGTTAGATAATATAAAAGGAAGGATTGGATGTTTCTCTGTGGATATAGCCCAAATTGGGAGAACCACGTATATTTGTGTCTCTCTTGTTTTATGTGTTTCTATACTTGTGTTTCCACAATATTTTATGTGTTTCATTCCCATGTTAATTAATTTCTAACACCTTAAGTGTTTTTAAGGGTTTTTTTGGAGGTTTTGTTCGATATTTTTTATTAAAAAGGTAAAAAAATGTTAACTAACTTCTAGAAGGTGATTAAAGTGAATACTCTCTCTCATTGGATGAATTTAGTGGATTTATCTAGTCAAGGAGAAAAAAATTTGGAGTATGAACATGAGTATTTGGCTCTCCATATCCGAGTGATATTATTATGTAATCCCTTCAGATATTTTATATATAGGAGGAATATATGAGCTTGTTTGGTTGGTTACTTTGTGAGAGTTAATCATTGGAGAGATTTGAGAACAAATGGTGAGAGGTATGAATCAGAGGTAGCAGATGTTGATATTTTTGTAGCAGAGTGCACATGGATCAATGTCAAAGACACAATATTCAATTAGCGTAGCAGAGATCTTTCAGTATGAGAAAAATAAATAAATCAGAATATCATGCTTAATATAACTATTGGTGTTTGTAGAGGTGCAGATTCAGTAATATGGTTGTAACATTATTTTGTATGGCTACTCCATTATTGCATGGATAAGTTTTTACATTTATATATATTATGTTGCTAATCGATATGATTCTAAGAGTGTACATGAAGGAAAATTTATGTGTGGGGGTGTTGCAGGAATTTTATATTTTTGTTGGTTGCATTATGAGAAAAATTGTATATTGCTGAGCTTGGTTTGTTGATATGGCCGAGTGTGTGAGAGCCATAGTTTATATGTATGTTGTTGGTTATTTTTGAGAATTTATTTGAGTGTGATGTTACGATGCTGCTAAATTATTTGTTGAGGGTTTTGTATATGTTTACTATTTATTTTATGTGAGAGAAAAGTTTGGATTGGAAAGGATTGGCATTGCAATGATGTGTTTATGTTGATGTGTATTTGGGGTCCAGTTTGAAACATTTTGAAATGTGTCCCCAGATATATTGAGGAGGAAGTGGCATATTTTCAATGATGCTTTAACTATATAGGGGTGGTGGCTCCTTCCAATAGATACTGGATAGCTTTCTCAGGGAGTAGAGGCTTCTTTCCAGTGGTGGTTGGAAAACTAGTGAGGGTGGTGGCCCTCAACGGGTGGTGGATTGCATGGTTTATGTGAGTGGTAGCTTCCTAGATAGTGGTGGCAAACAAAATATAGAAGGGTTTGTGGCTCCTACCTGGTAGAGACCAGTTGAATGATGTAAATCAAATTGATTGATGAATTAATAAAAGAAGAGAAACAACAATAGGTGGTTTTTCTCCCCTTGAGGGTTTCTACCAGATATCTTTGCGTCCTGTATGGTTTATTGATGTGATGATTATATTGAATATTTTATATGGTTTATTTACTTATATCTATTGATTATATGTTATGTAATTTTTAATTAATTGTGTTGCCATAAATTTTTAAGTAGTGCATTTGTTATCACTACGGATTCACCCTCCCCTCTCAGTAGTTACCCTGGTTTCTAACAACATGCATAGGAACCACGTATGTACGAACTTTATATTTGAAAAATTCATGTATGATTTTTGAAAAAATCCTTTTTCAAATAAGGATAGGTATACAAGGGAATAGGGATTTACCCAGGCCATATATGAGCATTTGGTCTACAAGAACAATCAAAGATGCTATAATAGATTCCCCCTAATGTATGAGGTTAGAAGGGATACTGATAGCTAAAATACATTAAGTATAAAATGAGGAGTCCTCTAAAAGGCCTGGGAGGAGATCATTGGATTCTAATCCATCAAATACCCATAGAAGGAGTCAGAAAGGAAACTCATATATGAGGTGGGCATACCCATTCTCGGAGATTGTAAAGCATGTTTTTTAATAAAGTATACTATGGATACATTATGTATACAAAATTATGATAATTATTAGAAGAATACATAGTGGAATAACTAGCCACAAAAATAAAACAACGGAGTTATGTATCAGTAATATATAAGAGAATATTTGCACATAATATGTTGTATAATTGATCCCCACATAAGTACCATAATCATATGAAGTAGTAGTACTGTAAAAAAACTTGGGTGACAACATATAAGATGTTGAAAGATTAAAAAATATAATTATAGATATCATTGGAAAAAACATGGAAGAATTTTTGAAGATGTTGACACAACCTGAGGTCTTCACCGGTTGCAGATGGTACATTTCTACACTATGGGAATAAATGAGTTGAATTCGACTATGTGAGGAATATTTTGATTATTGATAATTGATGTATATTTTTAACAAACACGAGAAAACTCACCAATAATGATAATTAGTGTCAAGATACCCCAGTACAATCTAACAAGTCCGAATAAAGTAGTTAAATTCAAACACTTGACATAATTTTTTGATGAGGGGACATTGATGTATTCCCTCTGTCAATAGAGAAGGAGTCTGCCACTGATGACTACAAACACTAAGGGACTAATTAAAAATATCTATACCTTATTCTTAGAGAAATGAGTTGAATTTGATGGGAAAAGATATGTTGTAAGGAAGGAATAAGGCATCCCACATCAACCAACATGAGTGTAATGTGCAGGCCAATAATTTGGAATGACTTGGATGAATAATAATGATGTAACCACCACCAAGTATGATTCTCGTGTGCATCAAATGAAAATAGAACACAAAATAAACCCTCTGAACCAACTAAGTATAAAATCTGATAGCAGAGGCAAGGAATCCACCAACAAGATCAGATGGAAACCAAGGTGTTGCACGAATCCCAATGTGTGATAATATAAGCTGACATCAAACACAAGGGAAACTACCTAGTCAAAGATCCATGATGTTTATCGATGTTGGGCACAAGTTCACCTATCAATTATGTAAATAGGGCTAGTTTACAACTCTAGGTATACTCTCAGAGAATATTTTTGGAGTTGATAAGAGTAGACCCACCAACAAAAATTCAATGAGGCACTTCTTTACTAACACAAGTATATGTACAATGATTTGATATGATATTGATAAAAATTTAACAGATTGAGTATGACCAATAGGAAGGAGTCAAGGGAAAACTTAGAATGGCCAACAAAAAGGCTAACTTCCCTTGGAAAAGAGCATGACACTTTTGTGACTTTAAGGTAGCATAAAATGAACTTTGTATAAGTCTGCAATGTGGGAGGCGTCAAGAAAATATCCATATGATTGGAAGAGTAACCAACTAGAGGAGTACTGACTCTAAGACAAGGTTTTTGGCTTCCTAAATGTGAAATTAAATCCCAACTCGATGGAGTTAAAGGCTAATTATTAAGTGTTTTTTTCAAGGGAGACATGACTGAATCTGCTGCAAAAGTGATGAAGGAAACTCTTCCCATTCCCTCTCTTTTTTTTTTGGTATATTTATTTCTTTTGTTTTTTTTGTATTACAAATTTTGAAAAATAATAAAATAATGCCTATAATATAATGGAGAGAACACGTTTCATGGGAAAAATATCTAGTTCCTACAATTGGAACATTCATATGCTCAATGCAAGGTTACAAATTCAGGACATGGACACTTAAGGTATGTTCCCTCCAAGGTTAAGGGGGTGAAGTTGCAAAGGATAATGAATGCGTGGTTGAAACTTGCAGAAAATACATGGGGAAAAGTGGCTTATATGAGAGGAAAAATGGGGTTGTATTAAGGCCAAAATGTGCAAGTGGCCAATATGCAATGTAATATTGCAACTCAACACATGGGAGCCTCTAAGGTAAAAATTTAGAATAAGGGAAAGGAAGAAAAATGAGGCTTCAACCCAAATTCATGACGGGACTAAAGAGGACTCTCGAGCATACATAAAATGATCAGCATGGGAAACATATTTCTAGTGAGGTGCTAACTAAGAATCCCATGTAATAAAGGCTATACCACTATTTTATGACTTGAAAAATGACGAGTGAGAGAGGTCTAAGTGTCATAACATAGTGGGATTGACCATATTGAAAATTACTTCAGAATAAGGTTAGAATGAAATATGCAACGAAAATTTATTCTAACCTATATGCGAGTTTAGGGAACAATACCTGCCATGATAGGTCAGTGATCGTGGAAATGTAAAGACAAAAAAATATCACTAAGTGACATAAATATGTTCATTACCCTAAAAACTCACTTCAAAACACTTAAGGGTAGGTCAAAATATTATTAAATAAGTTATAAGATAATTAAACTATGAAAAGTGGGTAAGTTTCTATATAAATAACTAAAATTGAAATAAAAACTTACCATTTGCTATGTTTACCTATTCTAGTGTTCATAAGTGGTTTTTGTGCTCAAAATTTAGCTATTGATTCCGAGAGATTCACTCAATAAAATCGGATTCTACAAGCTCCAGTTATTTCTTCATTACAATCTCTTCAATTTGATTTATTTTTAAATTATTTTTATTTTATTAATTCAATTGAAAATTCAACATAACGAATGAGGCTACGTATACATGGATTTAATTTTTCCATACCACATATAGAAATCCCTATACATGAATTTAATGATCGATAACTATGTGTATCAGAAAAAAACATGTGTACATGTAGAATTGATTTTGAATGTTGAAAATTAATGTTTTAATTCAATAAATTTTAGTAGGATGACAATTATTTGGTGTGAAAGAGGACATAAAGACATTGATAACTTGTTTTTATGATACCATGAAGCTATGGATGCTCTACGAGATTGTGCATTGCTGAAGTTATTCATGATGTTTAACACGAGGGCTCAAAACAAACTCTTGAACATGCTCATCAACTATTGGGACCCCAAACAATGACATTTTATAATTAATTTGATGCCTTTGCAAATTGAAGTAGAGGATATCTACTTCATCACAGGTTTATCTAGATGATGGGAAGTGATAAACCTAAAAGGAAAGGCGAGTGTAGGTTTAAACATTGATGATTATAGTAGTATTTATTGTGTAATTTGAAAACAAAAAGTAGGGTCACAAATCCCGATTGTAAGCATCCATACTCTATTGATAAATATTATTCTTTTTATGATTTCCATAGTATCAGGATCAATTTCACTACGTTAAGCCTCATGACTGACAATGTTGTTGGAAATAGAGTGTCTGAAACCTGTGGTTTAAGATGGGTGCATTTCTCTCCTATCAAACATGAAGAGTCATTTGACATCATGTAAACATGGAAGAACGAAGAATTTTGGTTATGGCAACATTCTCTGTTGAATTTTTTGGTGGAGTTTGATACTACGTCCATGCATTACACCCTACATCAAAAATCCAAGAAAGCCTCTGATGGTGAGGTGGGATTATATGATGATTAGACTTAGATTTGGTTGAGTTACTCAAACTAAATTTGACGATAATGTCTTCCAGTGGTGGGAGTAATAGGTTGTAGGAATATAAGACTACTTGATGAGCCCCAATATCGCAACAATTTTGAAAAGACTCCCAAGGCTACCAACTTTAATTATCAAATTGGGGTTTGTAAAAACTTAAGAGGTCATAGACTATAGTGATGTATGCACAATAGGTCAAGTTATAATCCTTCCACCTTCAAGCAATGGACTTGATCAAGGCATACAAAGAGCACTCTTTTAGCTAGCTCAAGGAATGGAATTGCATGAAAAATAAAGTTATAATCTAACTGCGGGAATGAAAACAATTACTCTACTTGCATAAATGTAAAGTTTTATTTATCATATATAAAATTTAACCCTAGTTGTAAGAATGTGAAGACTATGTTAATTGAAGGAATGAAAATTACTTATCTATTTGTATAATATAAACCTTATGCTACTTGCAAAAATGTGAATCATTAGTCTAATTATAGAATGTGAAAAGTTCCTTTGAAAAGAAACTAATCCTATGCTAGAACAACATTTTGTAATTGAAACCCTAATAACATGAATTCAAATAAATAGGCCTAATCTACTTTGTATTGACAAATCACCCTCTTAATCCCTAGGTTTTATTGCACTCATTTTGTTAAAGTTCCTTGGAATCAGTTGTGCCACATTTTTTCAAAGGATCAAGATCATCGGCAATCATTTTATTGAGTCATTGTAAACCCATTCTACAAAATTTGTAATGTAAATGATGTCAATAAGACCGTGTATGTATGTAAAAACCTAGGTAATCCTATTGTTTTGGAAATAATTTCATCCTAAGAGGTTTTTTGTCTCACTGATTCATCTATGTTTCTAAAAACAGATGGTCAACAAAGTTTTTCCCTACAACACCACCCAAAAGCTAGGGTGGAATTTTTCATCAAAGTCTTAAGTGAATCATATTGTTTTAGTCAAGTCTTCTATAAAATTGATTTGGAAATCATTCAAGTTAATTCGATAAATTATTTTATTCCAAATCACTTGGTCTAGATCATATTGTGTCGCAAATTTGGGTATGTAATTTGAGGGTCTATACCGAACAAGTGTTCCCCCTTTGAGGGTTGTAAAAGTAAAATAATATGTGAAAAATATTTTCCTGCATAGTCCCTCATACTTAGACACCATGGCTAAAATATTAGAGGATGGAAAAAATATTTAATCCCCTTAAGTGTGAATTAATTAATTATAGTCAAAATTAAGGTCCTAGAGAAATTAAACTCTCGAAGTGGAAAAATTCGTGGGTATTAAAGAAACTAATTTTTGGAGCCAAGGGAATATTGGAAATTTCAAGAAATATTGGACCCTTGGGCCTTGGAGGTTAAGTCAAAGTTAATTTTTTGAGGAAATTAGCTCAAAATAATTATTTTTAAGCTAATAAAAAATGTGTTAAATGAGAAATTCGAAAATTCCTCAAAAATAAATATTTTCAACGATTGAAATTAAAATATCATCAAGGATTTATCGATGATCGATATTATTTTGAGGAGGATCAAGCCAACTAACCATTATTTTTCCACTTGGAGGATTTATCTATAAATTGAGAGTCATTTATGTCTCAAGCCATCTGATATTTGGCTAATGTAACTCTAAAAAGTTGATGTAAACTATTATCCCCCTCGAAACATTGGAATAATCATAATAAATACTTTGGGGTGCAATTCATGGTGCCTCTGATCTATTGATTTGTGCTATGTGTTGGGTGCAGACATTCCTATATTGTGCTTTGTAATTGTTATTAATCGTTATTGCATTGTAGGTGATAGGAATGTTATATTGGTAAGTTGTGGGCACATCTTAGGTTATCTAATTCATTGTGTGTTCTAACAGTTATCTTTGAGAAATATATCATGTTTGCAGGTTCCCCAACCCTTGGATTCCCGGTTCACAAATTGTCGATAAAGGCTCATTTTGTTTGGATCCTAATTATTTTTTATGGTTCTCTAACTTCACTAAGGTTGTGGTTTCTACATACATTTTTCAAAATAAATTTAGCCATTATCAAATATTTATAAAAATTTAATCTTTCAAAATTCCTTCAATCATATTACGTGTATATTTTGTAAATATAATTTGTATAATATACTTGTAAATTATTTTATTTTTCTAATATTGGTTTTGCTGCTGGTGTTTTTGGGATTTTAAATTATTTTAAATTTTTTTTATATATTGGTTTTTTGTGAATTAATTTGTATAGGTGATATCAAAAAAAAATAGTTGGATTAGAGCTAGATCTAGGCCTTGGAGGGTAAGATCTAGCCTCTTAAAATTTTGTAGGGCCAACAACTGAAGAAATTTTTCAAATCTTAAGAAAAATAATTTTGAAGGAAGGGATTCAAAAATTTTCGAGGCCCTAAGGCCCAACATCCTCCTCCAAGCCCTGCATCAACCCTCCTTGGCACTGTGTTAGACTTTTTCCCCTCAGCGTAAACCCTTTAGGGCCTCCAGATCCTAGTCGCAAGCTCTTAGAGGCCTCAACCTCCTCCTTTAGCCCTTGTGTTAGGGATTTAAGGCCATTGTTTGCTTGGTCGTGAGCCTAGAAGACCTATGTATTTCCATTGTGTCCTAGATGTCAGCCCTTAGGGATTTATTTGGGAGTTTTAGCTCTTTTTCCCTTCTTGACCTCCTCCATCTAGCCTTTGATTTCTTCCTCTGCCCTTCTACCCTCCTTTTCGGCATCCTTCATCCCTAGCGCCAACCTCTTTCACCTATTTCCTTAGCCGCTATGCCTTCTAGGCCTTTTCTAGCCCAATGCTAGCCCTATTTGGCCTAGATTTATCCCTAGTTTTCCCTCTATCCATCTTTGAAATTTTTATTGAATATTATTAGGTTTTCCGGGAAGAAATTTGCTCAACTTTGGTGTTTTTAGGTGCCAAGTTCATTGGAAATTTTTGGCAACTTGGCCAAGAAATACCCAAGGCCTTGGACCTAGGGTTGGATCTCTAAAACCTCCATTTTCATCACTTTTTTATACATATCTCTGGATCATTCATAGAAGTGGTAAATTTCAATTTTAAATTCTCTAAAATTCACTCGTAAATTTCCTAAACACACTAAAAGATTCATGGTAAACTTTTACTAGTTATTTGGCAAATTGGGCATTGAATATTGAGCATAGATCTAAATTGTTTAGTGAATGAAATACCTCTGCATAATGGTTTAATAATATCTGATATAATCTGAAGATCACATCTTAAAATGGCTAAATAACTCAAAATTGTATATTGCCAGTCTTGTTCTAGCATTTGGAAATTCTTGAGCATGTTGGAAAAATACTGAGAGGGGGGGGGGGGAGGTGAATCAGTATTTAGGATTTACTCAGTATCTTTTTAATTTTTCATTATTTAATAACCCATACGCTACTTTACTGAACCAGACTCGCGTATATACGCGGATACTCTTTACTGAACTCGCGTATGCACAGAGATATTAATAAAAATCAATTCTTCACTTAGATTTTTGCATGTATTCATTTATCAGATGTTTATATAGCAGTAAACATGTGCAGTAATAACAGAATGAAACATCACACAAAAGCATCACACATGAACACCATGATTTTTAGGTGGAAACCCAAGTCGGGAGAAAACCACCGCTGCCGTTGTCTCAGCCTTCAATATTTTATTATAGAGAAAAACTTCTTACAATCATGTACTGGTGCAGACTTATACCATCACATAGGCACCCACCTGAAGAAGGCTACAACCTTCCCTTTTTTACCAGCCTCACCTGGAAGGGAGCTTCAACCCCCTACTCTCGTTTACCAGTCTCACTTAGAAGGGAGCTACTACCCCCTGATATTAGCACCGGCCTCTGCTGACAGAAAGCTTCTATTATCAGACTGAAGGCTTAAACCCTCAGATCCACTGCAGACCACGTTTCATCGACTTTCAAACTGGATCTAACAGCTCCAACACAACCCTTCACTTATCAACAAACATACTTTGCTCAATGCTTCCAAACCGAACAGTGAAACTACTGTAATCAGTATATCAGAGATAACCCAAACTTCAGAATAAGTATGCAGAAACACATTCAACCATGAGCAACCATGAATTCAGATATCATACGTGCTTTTCTTTAGATGGATCCGCGTATATACGTGCTTTCACTGAATACAACTCGCGTATACATTCGTGCAACTTTTCAGAAAAACCCTAACAGGTCATACACACCTTTGTTGAAATAGATCCGCATATATACGCGCCTTCAGTGACGCGAACCTGCGTATAGATCTATAAAATACAAACTTTGCAGAACAGACCAGATCTATGAACTTACCTAGATTTCTTCATTTTCTTCAACAGATTTGCGCCAGGTCTTCATCACTTCTTTTCAGAGCATCCAAGAGTTTCACCATTTCAAGATCTGGAGATCTTGAACCTTCATTATGTTCTTAGATACATTATAGAATCAGATCTATCAATTAAGAGCAAAGTTCCATCATGCAGATATACTTCAGAGTGAAGTATTCATTAAAGCCCAGACACACGCACACCCCTTTGCACAATGAATTTCTTCTCCTTATATAGGATTACCCTTTATCAATACCACGAGCCAAAACCACATTACTTTTGATGGTATTCCTGGATGGAGTCACATAGACGAATCATTACTCAATACAATGGGTCAATACCATGGTGGTTACCCCTGGTTTTACATATTTAGAGCGCTTTTTCCCATACGCGACTTGGCACGTTGTTTACCGCGTGCATACGCTACTTTGTCTAGAAAAATCCACGTATTCCTTGAGACACACTCTTTTCATCATTCTTTCAACACATAATGAAATTCCTTTCATCATTACATCATATCACATCATATTTACATCATTACCAAGTCCATCAAGTAAAGAACAACTTCATCAAGTAGGTTTCCATCATCTTCATCAAGTGGGTTGCCATCAAGGACAACATTCAGCATTATATTGCCAACAATCTCCCCCTTTGGACTTGATGGCAACCAACCACGATGGTGTTTGATCACTACAGCAGATAGATACATTGAATAACACCATGATATTCTCCCCTTATTCAAACATCATGTCATTCTCCCCCTTTGACATCAAGGGCAAAGGGCGGATACTTGACTCTATGACCTTCCTATCACCAAGGACTCATACTTACATCAAAGATCCAACCAAGTGAATTTACATATTTCAACTCAACTACCCATCCAAGAGAGTTTACAAATAACAAGTTCTTACATGACTAAATATTACAATTTTACATCATGGGGCTCAACAAGACTTGTTCATCAAGTTACAAATATGACTTTTCATGACCAATACTAGAAAGACCTCAAGAGAGAGATCATATTTCAGAACCATCATAATGCCAACAATTCATTATACACAGCAAGACTAATTCTCCCCCTGAAACTTTGCATCCAATGCATCCTTTCCAAATGACCAAGGCTCCTCCTTAGCTTGTGCAACAGTGTCAATAATACAATCATCAGTAGTCAGACTGATGCTCCCCCTGAACTGGTACTCCTGATCTTCAGCTGCCATATTAATCCTCTTATCATCAATGCATACGCGACTGTGTCTTCTGTAACTCGCGTGTATACATGACTTTAGTCCACTAAAAACATTGAAAACTTCACATTCCTTCATCTCCCCCTGAATTTGTCCTTCCTGTACCTGTCTTCTTTACATCAAATGCTTTGTCAGAAATAAGCATAACCAGAATAACCAAATAGTACTGAAAATGCTGACCCTCAACCCAAAAATGTCAGCAACTATCCATACGCGGATTTCTGTTCATATACTCGCGTATATACGCGATTGTGTTTCAGGAAACCCACGTCTAAAATTTAGTCTTCTGAATTTAATCAGATCTGATCTTCTGAGAGGCAGAGACAACACCCAACTTCTGTCTGAGATATTTGAGTGCTTCCCTGGGCAGAGGTTTGGTAAAGATATCCGCAACTTTTTCTTTGGAGGGAACATACTCCAACTTCACCTTTTGTTCAAGCACTTGTTCACGTAAGAAGTGATACTTGATGGGAATGTGCTTGGTCTTCGAATGCATAATAGGATTATTTGAGATACTGATGGCACTTGTATTATCACACATAATGGAGATAGGAGAAGTATATTTGATTTGAAAATCTCCCAAGGTTTGTGTTAGCCACCTATATTTTTCCATCATATCAGCTGGTGGCTAAATATTCTTTGCAGCCTTCAAGAAACTAATTCAGTCCTGAAGTTGTTGGTGCTTGAAGTCTGTTGGTAAGATCATGAATTGCTGGATGGTTCTTCATTCTTTTCCTTCTCTCAGCCTCTGATATTCCATGAAAATCCTAGTCAAGTACTGCTGCATCCCTTTTTCTTTTCCCTCCCTTGCTTCCATTTTACCTTCATTCTTCCATTTCCCTTTATTCGTAAAAACCCCACCAAACCATATGTTATTCCTTATCCTTTCATTAATCTCTTTTCCCCAAGGTTAAAAAACCATGTTTTAACCTTATCGCAATTATATTTCCTTCCGAAATTCTTTGGAAAAACCATAGAAAACACATTTTTCTATGCGTTAGGATTAGGCCCCTCAGGCTAAGCCCCCGCCTTTTCTTCCTCCACGTGCTCGAGCGCCAGGACCGACCGCTCAAGTCCTAAGGCGCCAAGCCAAAGCGTAACCCCTCTCCGTCCTTTTTCCTTTGAAACATTCAAAAACCCATCTTTTATAAGGTTTTGGCGTGAAATATTAAACCACGTGTTTTATTGCCCCCCAAGTCCTCCCAGTCGTCGATCTGCTCCCCAGATCCGAAGGAGCGGAGCAAGCCCCACCTGGTGGACCCCCTCTCCCCCGCGCCCTTTTCCAAAAACCGTGGTTTTATCCCGCACCGCTCCCCGGGCAAAACTGGTTTTCTCCCGTCGGCCAGCGATTCCACACGCTGGCCGACACGTGTCTTCCGCCCCATTTACAAAACCGCCGCGCTATCACATCGCCCGCGCATTATCCTTCGGACTATAGCCCCGCAGCGGGATTCACCTCCGTCGTCGGATTTGGGCCCTCCCATCCGATGGTTGCTGATCGCCTTTTCTGCCCGGCCTTTAACGGACTTGCCCGCCTGTTAAACTTACCCCGGCGCGTTTGAAATCCGATCTCCACCGTCGATCTTCGCAGATCGACAGTTCTCATGCAACCACCCGATTCCATCGTACAGTCCCCTTTTTCTCCGCTGACTTTTCAGACCGCTACCGACCGTTGATCGCAATACGATCAACGGCTCCGATTGCTCCTTTTTCCTGCACGCCCTCCAATGCAAATTTATCCATATAATGCAGGATTTTCTCATTTTGTTTGTATTTTTCAGGTTTTAAGGTTCTTTCGTCGTGTTTTAAGAAAATTTGAAAGACGAGGGTGACGACTCCCGTTCTTTCGATTCATCCAAAGAATCGACCACAGGGTGAAGAAAAATGTTATCAACAAGGTTTCATGAGCCTTGGTTGCTGCGCATCCCTGTAAAGCTTGAAGAATGCCATCAAAATCAACGCAGAGAAAGAGTATCGGATATTGAAGACAACAGTCAACCAGAGCAGCAGATTAGTGGACAGATTGGGGGGGATTACGGCTAAGACGGTTATCAAAAGCCTAATCCCCGACTCAGAACACAGATTAAAGGAAAACCTAAAAGTGTTCATCAGACATATTGCCTCCACCGCCATACTTTGAGGAAAATTGATTCCTCAACCACCGCAGTGCCACCTATTGCCTCAAAATGCTCAGTCAGAGGCTGAATTTATTGAACAGGATCAGATATTATGCCTCGGAACAGCCAAAGAAGTTATTTCTGCCCCAGATTTAATGACAGAATGTTTGCAGAGTAACCCTAATAGTATGCAGAGCCTTAAAGGTCAACAAAAGCTCTTTCCGAGCTTGCTTCATGAGTATGAACACATTAATGCAGTGGAACACCTGTATGATTTCTTCATCGAGCCTCCAAGGGCCAGGAAGACATTAATTCTGCATTAATTGTATTTGAGATCTTTTTATCAGATCTCACCTCCTTATCCTTCTATAAATACTTCAGTAGAAGATGAGTGAGGGGTTGGATTAGTTGGTTGTCAATGTTATTGCTGAAGCATTGTAATGTAATTGAGCCGGAAAACTCTTGACTGTAAATAGTGGTTTCATAGGCTCTTGGAGCTCTGCTTGTAACAGATAGGTTAGGTTGTGAAGAGAGATGGATTAAAACATTGGATCTGAAGATTGTAACTGGTTTGAAGCAATCAATACAAGCTGATTTATGGGATCCTGGTCTATGCTGATGGTGATGTTATTCTCACCGTGAACTTGTCATTTTATTTCAGTTTTCAATTTGTTTCATTTTCCACTGTAAAGAACAGTTTAAACAGTGTTAGGACCTACTGTATATCAGTGACCTTCTCTGGCTGAGAAATCTTTATCCCAATGTTTTCTTCTAATTGTGTTATTTAGAAATGATTTAATTCAGTCTAAGCACAGAGATGCTGGCGTTCCCTCATCTTTTCGTCACTGCTGAATGTTATTTTTAAATGTTACTTTCATATATGTTGTGTAAGGAATGAATTGAGGAAATCAAAGGTTAGCCCTGAGTCCCTTTCTTGTTTGCTCAACTATTTGATTGTTTCCCTTAGGATGTGTTAAAAGCTGACTAGTTTCGAAGTACTTATCAGATCTTAGGCCATTCTGTGTTATCTTTGTGATTGTCTTGGAAGTAACTAAGTAAAGAAGAGCTAGGAGAGGATCATGGTGAGCCCAGCCCACTAGTTTCTACTCCAATGGTTGCCTTCAAGTTTCCCTTCGTTTTTATTTGTATTCTATTAGAAGTGTATGAAAGGCTGGATAGTTTCAAAGTACTTACCAGATCATAGTTTGCTTCTATGTTTTTCTTAAGTGCCTTGTCAAAGGCTGGCTAGTTTCAAAGTACTTACCAGATCCTGGGCTGCTCCTTGTTCTGCATCTGTCATTTCCCTTCCTTATTGTACCAATCCATTCCATAAATCAAACTTTAAAGAGATCCTTAGGCATAGATGACTTGCCCCATAGATCACTCTTGAACCTGAATGTTTCAATTAAATCCTCTTATGACTCCATAGCCCAATGGATTGAAAACTTGCCATCATCTTTCTTCATGATCAAAGCTTACTCTTTTACTTGCAACTTCTCACCTTTGAACCTATTTGCATATAGATATTTCTGCCTCAGACAACAACTATGTTCAACCATCCGAGAAAACCAAACAAAACCCTTGGCCTTCATAACTAGCCTAATATCATCACCCTAAACTTCAAAGACAATATCCATCTTTGTACATATTGGAGAGATCCCTCTCCGGATTCAGGAGGGCTAGATCCTAGAATCCCAAAGTTGGTTGAAATGATGTTAACTCTGTAATCGGACTTTGCCAATCTTGCTTGTTACAGAGACCTAACATTTCTGGCGACTCCGCTGGGAAACGAACCCAAATTTCCTTATTAACCAGCTAGAGCCACCAGAACCTAACATTTCTGGCGACTCCGCTGGGGACTCTTACCCAGAAACCTCATAAGAC
This sequence comes from Pinus albicaulis, assembly GCA_034641835.2. Taxonomy (NCBI): domain Eukaryota; kingdom Viridiplantae; phylum Streptophyta; class Pinopsida; order Pinales; family Pinaceae; genus Pinus; species Pinus albicaulis. The sequence goes on from CM076580.1 coordinate 1,490,490,818, forward strand.
CTTGAGAGTAAAAAGTAGCCTTTTCAAGCACTACCAAAAAATGGTAATTAAGATAAAACTTGGTTGAATCAATGACAAACTAGGTCAATCCTAGGATTCTTTGAAGTTTTTATCTAACCTTGGAAAATCAGCTGGCTTAGCCACAAGGATAGATTATCTTTGTTTCATAACCGTAGCTAAGTTCTGAGGCAAAGTTAGGACATTCTTTTAAAAAACCACAAATAAAAACAGTTCAGAAAATACTAAAAACATTTCAGATTGGTAGTAAAACACTAGTTTTTGATATCTTGTTTATATCTTTGATGTGTTTTGCCCTATACTTTTAGACAGAGTCTGGAAAGGGCCAGGTAGCCTCCGGATCTCATCCTCTTTTAGAGGTGACATATCTGGTGAACGCCCTCCCAGTCAATCTCTGGTTAGAATTTGTTGTGTTTTGAGATATTCTTGAAAAGGAAGGTTTCACAAACACTGTCGTGGGCAGTGAACCCCGTTGAAAACATTATAGACTTTCCACCTGGTGACTCCACATTCCTGAGCAGACCTTAAGACTTCACTGGGAAGAACCCTCATTCTTACAATATCCTTCAAACCTGGTTACAAGGCTGCGGGATTCGAATTGTGAAGACAGATTAGTTAACCTCCTAAAGATTGTCATATCTGGTTGAACTTTTCCTGTTTAGTTGGGTCTAAACATACAAACATTGTGGCTCCTAAAAAGATTCACACTAGAGCCCATCTTAACCCTGATCCACCTGAGATAGTTGATAACCCAGAAAGAATCCTTAGGAAGTCTCCTAAGATACAATTTTCAACTAGTTTCAGATCACCCCTAAGAGCTAATTCAGTACCTGACAATCTTTCAGCTCTGCAAGAATCACAAATTGACTTATTGAACCCATTCAGGACTAGGTCAGTTGGCGATTTAGATCAGCTAGATTCTCAGCTTGCACTTTCATCTCCCGAAACAAGTGGGCCCCTTGGGGATAGAGAATCAACACCTCCTGATTTACATTTTCTACATAATCTAGGTGCCTCTTATCCAAGATCAGCTCAGAATTCTACTGCTGTTCCATCCACTTCTGTTCATCGGTCATCCACTGTTCAAACCACTCCACTTCAACCCACACCTCCTCTTGTAAATCCACCTCCACTACATATCATGGCAGCATGGTATGCTCCATTAGTCCTTCCTGCACCACTAGTCAATCTTCCACAGGACTATCAGTCCAAAATTCCATTATATGATGCTAGCAATACTATAACAGCATCTCAACATGTGGACAAGATGAATGACTACTTTGACAGAAATGAAATTGATGATGATTCTGTCAAACTCAGACTGTTTGCTCAAAGTTTGGGGGGAGAAGCAAGAAAATGGTTTAAAGGTTTAGCCCCCCATAGTATTAATGATCTCCAAGGCTTCCATCAAACATTCTTAAACAAGTGGGAAGTGAGGAAGAATCCTCTCCAAGTCCTTGCCGACTATAACAATCTCCATAGGAACCCTGGGGAAAGTGTACAAGCTTATTGTACCAGATTTAACAGCGTGTATAATGCACTTTCCCCTGAACTAAAACCTCCTCAGGGCTCGGCTTTAAACAAATTTCCTGAAGGGTTTGATCCTGACATGACATATTCACTCAGAGAGAGATTTTTTGCAACCCTTGAAGATATGCAAAGAGGTGCCCTTTCTGTGGAAGTTAACCTTATGGAGAAGAGAGCAAGGATGAAAGCTGAAAAGAGAGTATCTTTTAGAGAGGAATCCACCCCTTCTGCTTCAAGCTCAAAGATAGAAAGAATGATGGAAGAAATGATGAAGAAAATGAGCATTCTAGAGAGAGCGCAAGCATGTCTAAATCAGAACGCTCCTCAAAACAAAAACCAAAACCAGAATCAGAATGTTAGAAGGAATCAACCTTTAAACAGACCCAGGGAAGATGATCAGCAGATCATTCCTCCCTTTCATCAAAACTTTTTAAGTGAGGGTGAGCAAACAGATAATATAACAAAGGAAGATGATATAAACTTATTTGGGGTAGATGATGATGACTTTGAGGTTCATTATGATAAAAAACAAGGTCTTTATACGCCTTACGATGACAAAAGAGATGATAATGAGAATTATTATCAAAACATGGAAAACGCTGTCATAGAGCCTTCAAAGGAATATGAACTCAGAAGTAGATATAATCAACAAACCCCCAATAATAAAACCTCTGACAATCCTTCTCAAAACAGCACTGCAACCAAGTCTAAAACAATCAAACAAAAGGACATAACAGTGGCTGTTAATTCTGGTAGTGGTAAAGAGAAAGGCGCTCACAATATTGAAAAACAGAGTGCAAACATTAGCAGTACTAGCATCCCGGTTAGTACTCCTGGTAAAACAACTGTTTCAACTGTAGATAAACCAAATCAGCAAGCTGTCATTGCTGATAAAGTGGCAATAAACAAGGCTGAAGTCAATGCTTTAAAGAATCAAAACCTTTTCAGCCTGGAACAGGAAATATCAAAGATCAAAATCTCTATTCCTTTGACTGAGTTAGCTGCCCAACATGTATATAGGTCCAAAATTTTGAAGGCTTTAAACTTAGAAGATAATGAAGATACACTCAATCTTAATGATGACCAACCAGAGCTTATTTTTGGTCCAGAGATTGAAGGCAAGTTCCAAGAGGGTCCTGTCCCTCCCTTTTATGTAAGCTTAAACATTCATGACAAAATTCTGCACAATGCTATGCATGACTCGGGCGCTTCCCATAATTTAATGCCAAAAGCTGTAATGGAAAGCCTGGGTCTTGAAATTACCAGACCGTACAAAGATTTGTACTCCTTTGACTCAAGCAGAGTTAAATGTCTAGGATTGATAAAAGATCTCTGTGTTAACTTAACCCAGATTCCTGCCAAATGTTTAGTCATGGATGTTGTTGTGGCTGATGTACCCCCAAAGTATGGAATGCTTTTATCAAGATCTTGGGGGGCTAAGTTACAGGGAACCATGCAAATGGACATGACCTATGCGACTATCCCTGTTTTTAATCAGACTAGAAAACTTTACAGGGAATCCCACATGCAGTACACTGTGACAAGTCAAGATCGACCTCAAAACTCCCCTCTCTATGCTATAAACACGAGCCTTGATTCTTTTATCATGTTTAATGATGAAACACTTACCGAACACATCATTTCAACAGGATCAATGGCTGAAACGGAGGAAGAGGAACACAACGTTGAACTGCCGAAACAGTCTATTGTGTCTGAAGATCCTAGGAAACTAAATACATGTCTTGAACTGCAAGTCATCAATCGTTTGAATTTAAAACTTGGCAGTCAGAAAGATAATCCTCAACCCGATGAAAAACTTGAGGAATCGAATTAGACAAAGCCCATTCACCAAACTGAAAATGTCCCTCTTTGGACTATGTATTTTGATGGGTCATGCACCAAAATGAATGCTGGTGCAGGTGTCTAGATTACTAACACTGAAAACAATCATACAGAATGTATCTCATGTAAATTAAATTTTCAGTGTTCCAACAACATAGCATAATATGAATCCCTTCTCTTAGGCTTGCATCTCTTGAAAAAGTTAGGTGCCAAGAGAATCAATGTATATGGGGATTCTGAATTAATCGTTAGGCAAGTCAACGGGGAATATAATGCAAATCACCCCAGACTTAGGGCCTACAGGAATGATGTCATGGATCTTTTGAAAACTTTTGAGGAATCCACACTGACTTTTGTCCCAAGAAAAAGAAACATTGCAGCCCACAATTTAGCCTTTGCTGCTAGAACCTGCCCAATACTGTATGATGACACCTCTTAGATAAAATTCAGACCAGCTATCCCGGATAACAAGAAATATTGGCATGTATTTGATGGAGATAAACAAATAGAAGACTTCATGCAATTCAGAAATGAGTTTGAACCCCATAGTTCAGATTCAGATTATGATACAGACTGCAGTGAAGAAAATTTCCTTGGTGAAGAGGAACCGTCTCCACAGCTGGTAGATATAAATCTTCAGACTATCAAACTTAGAAACCAAACAGAATTGAGTGCAAAATCTGAAACAAAGGAATTGGAAACTCTACATTCTAGGGATGATAGTTTGCCCAAGGGTTTGGCCCCTCTAGAAGAACTGTTTGATTTTGATGATGTGGCCAGCAAACCTAAACTGGAGCCTGTAGAAACTGAAGTGGAGGAATGTAATATAGGCAGTAAGGAAAAACCGAAAATGATCAAACTGTCCAAAACTTTGCCAGCGCACATTAAACTCAAATATTTAAAGCTGTTCAAAGAATTTTCTGATGTTTTTGCGTGGAGTTATGAAGATCTTAAATCCTATGACACTGAAATAATACATCACAAAATCCCTCTTAAAGAAAACCAAAAACCATTCAAACAAAAACTGCGTAGAATAAACCTTGTCCAGTTGCCATTGGTTAAGAAGGAAATCATGAAGATGCACGATGCTGGTATTATTGTCCCTATTAGATATTCTGAGTGGGTATCTAATCTGGTGTCTGTTAGGAAAAAGACGGGAGAAATCAGGCTTTGTATAGACTTCAGAAATTTAAACAAAGCTTCATTAAAGGACAACTACCCTGTGCCCAAGATGGATCATATTTTACAAAGGGTGGTGGGGTCTAAAAGAATTTCTTTGCTGGATGGCTATTCAGGGTATAACCAAGTCCTAGTCCACCCTGATGATCAATTAAAGACAACGTTTACTACACCATGGGGCACTTTCATGTATGTGAAAATGCCTTTTGGTCTAATGAATGCTGGAGCAACCTTTCAAAGAGCCATGGACATAGCATTCTTGGAAGAATTGGGCTTATTCATAATTATCTATCTTGATAATGTAACTATGTTTTCAAAAACAGATGAAGAACACTTAGAACATTTGAGAAAAGTTTTCGAGAAGTGCAAAAAGTTTGGGATATCTTTGAACCCTAAGAAGACCTTATTTGGTCTCCAAGAAGGTAAACTTCTTGGGCACATCATTTCAGAAGAGGGCATAAAGATTGATCCCGTGAGGATTGAGGCCATATTGCAAATCTCTCATCCTCGAAACATCAAAGAGTTGCAATCTTTCATTGGAAAGACAAACTTTTTGAGAAGGTTCATCCCCAACTTGGTTGAGCTCCTTAGGAATATCACAAACATGTTGAAAAAGGAGCAAGGGGTAAAATGGACCATGGAAGCAAAGACATCCTTTGAACTGGTGAAACAAGCGTTAACCAAGACACTGGTTCTCATAAGTCCTGATTTTTCAAAGGATTTTTATATCTTCTCATTTGCATCAGAACATACCATAGCCGCTGTCCTTTTACAGAAAAATCCACAAGGACAAGAGCAGCCCATTGCATTCTTTATTAAGGCATTGAGGGATGCCCCTTTGAGGTATAAAATTATGGAAAAACAAGCTTTTGCTTTGGTAAAAGCTTTAAAAGACTTCAGGGTATACATCCTTCACTCACATATCATTGCCTTTGTCCCAAATTCAGTTGTAAAAGACATCCTAACCTAGGATCCAGATGGTAAAAGAGGTAAGTGGATTGCTGTTATTCTTGAATATGATTTAGAGATAAAACCCACTAAGCTCATCAAAGGTCAGGGTCTAGCTAGATTAATGGATGAATCAAATTGTGAACTTCTCGATATTAATATGATCGATGCTTTGGATAACCAAGAAGAATTCTCAACTCCCATTGTTGAAGATCATTTTGCGAATTCTCCTTGGTATACTGATATTGTTTATGTTTTGCTTAATCTGAATACACCTCCTGGTTTATCCAAAACGAAGGCAAGATTCCTAAAGTTAAAAGTTGTAAAATATTGCATTATTGATAAATGTCTTTATTGGAAAAATGCAAGTGGTATATTGCTTAAATGTTTGCCTGAGTTTGATGCAGAAAAGATTAAGCAGGAATTCCATGAAGGAGAGTGTGGAGGCCATTTGTACTGGAAGTCAACAACCAACAAGATTTTGAGGGTTGGTTTCTATTGACCCACTCTTTTTCCTGATGTACACAAAATGACAACTACTTGCCATAAATGCCAATTGTTTGAGGGCAAGAGAAAATTGTTACCCCTTCCTCTACATCCAATTACTGTTGAAGTCCCTTTTCAACAGTGGGGACTTGACTTCATAGGAGAAATCCATCCACCATCCTCTGCCCAGCACAGGTGGATTCTTACTGCCACAAACTACTTCACTAAGTGGATAGAAGCCATTCCTTGTAGGGAGGCCAATGATTCAGTTATCATTACATTCATAGAAACCAATATCCTTTCCAGATTTGGCTTTCCTACCAAGATCATCACAGATAATGTAGAAGCATTCGGATCAAAGAAAATGGTGGAATTATGTCATAAATACCAGATAACATTGGGACACTCCATAGCCTATTACCCTCAAGGTAATGGACTTGCAGAATCTTCCAACAAAAGCTTAGTGAACATAATAAAGAAACTGTTGGAGGACAACAAGAAGTCTTGGCACACAAAGCTGATCCATGCACTTTGGGCTGACAGATTAACTTTGAATAAATCCATTGGTATGTCACCCTTCCAGCTTGTGTATGGTACAGATGCAATTTTTCCTAACAGCCTTGGTGTACCAGTTATGAAGTTAATTCAAGAGTTACAGACTGAAGAGAATGACATAATCAGAAGAATAAATCAGACCATTCATCTTCAGCAAACCAGAGAGGAAGTGTACAACAAAGCATTGCAGAAGCAAGACAATATCAAGAAGATATTTGACAGAAGAACAAAGGCCAGCAATTTCAAGATTGGGGACAAAGTTTTAAAGTGGGACTCAAAGAGGGAAGACAAGGGAAAGCATGGTAAATTTGAAAATCTATGGCTTGGCCCTTACTCTATTCATTCAGTTGCTGGAAACAATGCATTCTTCTTACAAGAGCTGGATGGAACAGATTTGTTTGGGGGTCCTGTCATTGGCCGGATGCTCAAGCATTACTTCTCTTGATTCATGATATGTTTTTAAGCCTTATTTTTTCTTTTTTATGAATATTTCATCCACCATTGCATTCAAAGTTATGAAAAATCAAAAAATACAAAAACAAAGAAAGAAAGAAAAGAGGGCAGAAATGAAAAACAAGAAAGGCACAGCCCCATGCCAAAAAGAGAAATAAATTTGAAAGTGTGCAAGCTTAAATGCCACTCCTGCAAAACACACTTCTAGTTAGTCAAACTGTTTAATCTTGACTAATTAGCTTTCAATTTTCTGCTGATAGGGTAGTGAATTTGATTTGCCAAATTGTTTAATATTGGCTTATCAGTAGATAGATTAGGATAGAAATTGAAGGTTCAAACAAACTCAAAATCTGAACCAAAGTTTCCAAAGAGAGATGACTCAAAACTTTTTTATTTTTCTGAGTCATAAAAGAGAAAAAATGGTTCTTATTTGCCCAAAATCTGAATCAGATATCAAGAAAGAGACAACTCAAAACAAAATTAAAAACAGAGCTGTAAAGAAAAAGAAGGCCATAATAAGAAACTTTCAGATCTTAAGCCTTCCATTTTGATTTAATTTTCTGCAAATAATAATCTATGTGCAGCTTGTTTTTATGCCATAGATCATAGCAAGTCGAACAGTTCAATCTTGACTTGACTATTTTTAAATTTCTGTTGTAGAATTTAGAGAATGAAAGTTTGTTGGACTGTTTAATCCCAACAGACAGTAGACTAGGTAGAGAAATATCTGAGCTCAACTGTTTAATCTGAGTTCAGGGAGAAATAAGGAGTAGAAATAGATTAGATTTCCTGCTTTCAAAAGAATAAAATGTTGTGTAAAGAGTTTGCCAATCCAAGTGCACTCTGATGAAGAAAAAATGTTAGATCAGTAGGATTGGGGTAGGTAGAAGTTGTATTGATGGAATTCATTTTTCTTTCATGACGGATATTGTTTGTCAAAGCAAGAGCAAGCAATGGGTTAGGCACCAGTCAGCATCCCAGAGAAATCAAGTCTGAATTCTTGATGCCTTCAAGAAGGCACCATCCCCAAGTGGAGCCACTGTTAGCCACCTATATTTTTCCATTATATCAACTGGTGGCTAAATATTCTTTGCAGCCTTCAAGAAACTAATTCAGTCCTGAAGTTGTTGGTGCTTGAAGTCTGTTGGTAAGATCATGAACTGCTAGATGGTTCTTCATTCTTTTCCTTCTCTCAGCCTCTGATATTCCATGAAAATCCTAGTCAAGTACTGCTGCATCCCTTTTTCTTTTCCCTCCCTTGCTTCCATTTTACCTTCATTCTTCCATTTCCCTTTATTCGTAAAAACCCCACCAAACCATATGTTATTCCTTATCCTTTCATTAATCTCTTTTCCCCAAGGTTAAAAAACCATGTTTTAACCTTATCGCAATTATATTTCCTTCTGAAATTCTTTGGAAAAACCATAGAAAACACATTTTTCTATGCATTAGGCTTAGGCCCCTCAGGCTAAGCCCCCGCCTTTTCTTCCTCCACGTGCTCGAGTGCCAGGACTGACCGCTCAAGTCCTAAGGCGCCAAGCCAAAGCGTAACCCCTCTCCGTCCTTTTTCCTTTGAAACATTCAAAAACATATCTTTTATAAGGTTTTGGCGTGAAATATTAAACCACGTGTTTTATTGCCCCCCAAGTCCTCCCAGCCGTCGATCTGCTCCCCAGATCCGATGGAGCGGAGCAAGCCCCACCTGGTGGACCCCCTCTCCCCCGCGCCCTTTTCCAAAAACCGTGGTTTTATCCCGCACCGCTCCCCGGGAAAAACTGGTTTTCTCCCGTCGGCCAGCGATTCCACACGCTGGCCGACACGTGTCCTCCACCCCGTTTCCAAAACCGCCACGCTATCACATCGCCCGCGCATTATCCTTCGGACTATAGCCCCGCAGCGGGATTCACCTCCGCCGTCGGATTTGGGCCCTCCCATCCGACGGTTGTTGATCGCCTTTTCTGCCCGGCCTTTAACGGACTTGCCCGCCTGTTAAACTTCCCCCGGCGCGTTCGAAAGCCGATCTCCACCGTCGATCTTCGCAGATCAACGGTTCTCATGCAACCACCCGATTCCATCGTACAGTCCCCTTTTTCTCCGCTGACTTTTCAGACCGCTCCCGACTGCTGATCGCAATACGATCAACGGCTCCGATTGCTCCGTTTTCCTGCACGCCCTCCAATGCAGATTTATCCATATAACGCAGGATTTTCTCATTTTGTTTGTATTTTGCAGGTTTTAAGGTTCTTTTGTCGTGTTTTAAGAAAATTTGAAAGACGAGGGTGACGACTCCCGTTCTTTCGATTCATCCAAAGAATCGACCACAGGGTGAAGAACAATGTTATCAACAAGGTTTCATGAGCTTTGGTTGCCGCGCATCCCTGTAAAGCTTGAAGAATGCCGTCAAAATCAACGCAGAGAAAGAGTATCGGATATTGAAGACAACAGTCAACCAGAGCAGCAGATCAGTGGACAGATTGGCGGGGATTACGGCTAAGACGGTTATCAAAAGCCTAATCCCCGACTCAGAACACAACTTAAAGGAAAACCTAAAAGTGTTCATCAGACATATTGCCTCCATTGCCATACTTTGAGGCAAATTGATTCCTCAACCAACGCAGTGCCACCTATTGCCTCAAAATGCTCAGTCAGAGGCTGAATTTATTGAACAGGATCAGATATTATGCCTCGGAACATCCAAATAAGTTATTTCTGCCCCAGATTTAATGACAGAATGTTTGCAGAATAACCCTAATAGTACGTAGAACCTCAAAGGTCAACAAAAGCTCCCTCCGAGCTTACTTCATAAGTATAAACACATTAATGCAGTGGAACACCTGTATAATTTCTTCATCGAGCCTCCAAGGGCAAGGAAGACATTAATTCTGCATTAATTGTATTTGAGATCTTTTTATCAGATCTCACCTCCTTATCCTTTTATAAATACTTCAGTAGAAGATGAGTGAGGGGTTGGATTAGTTGGTTGTTAATGTAAATTGCTGAAGCATTGTAATGTAATTGAGCCGGAAAACTCTTGACTGTAAATAGTGGTTTCATAGGCTCTTGGAGCTCTGCTTGTAACAGATAGGTTAGGTTGTGAAGAGAGATGGATTAAAACACTGGATCTGAATATTGTAACTGGTTTGAAGCATCAATACAAGCTGATTTATGGGATCCTGGTCTATGCTGATGGTGATGTTATTCTCACTGTGAACTTGTCATTTTATTTATGTTTTCAATTTGTTTCATTTTCCACTATAAAGAACAGTTTAAACAGTGTTAGGACCTATTGTACATCAGTAACCAGCTCTGGCTGAGAAATATTTATCCCAATGTTTTCTTCTAATTATGTTATTTAGAAATGATTTAATTCAGTCTAAGTACAGAGATGCTGGCGTTCCCTCATCTTTTTGTCGCTGCTGAATGTTATTTTTAAATGTTACTTTCAATATCTGTTGTGTAAGGAATGAATTGAGGAAATCAAAGGTTAGCCCTGAGTCCCTTTCTTGTTTGCTCAACTATTTGATTGTCTCCCTTAGGATGTGTTAAAAGCTGACTAGTTTCGAAGTACTTATCAGATCTTAGGCCATTCTGTGTTATCTTTGTGATTGTCTTGGAAGTAACTAATTAAAGAAGAGCTAGGAGAGGATCATGGTGAGCCCAGCCCACTAGTTTCTACTCCAACGGTTGCCTTCAAGTTTCCCTTCGTTTTTATTTGTATTCTATTGGAAGTGTATCAAAGGCTGGATAGTTTCAAAGTACTTACCAGATCCTAGCTTGCTTCTATGTTTTTCTTAAGTGCCTGGTCAAAGGCTGGCTAGTTTCAAAGTACTTACCAGATCCTAGGCTACTCTTTGTTCTGCATCTGTCATTTCCCTTCCTTATTGTACCAATCCATTCCATAAATCAAACTTTAAAGAGATCCTTAGGCATAGATGACTTGCCCCATAGATCACTCTTGAACCTGAATGTTTCAATTAAATCCTCTTATGACTCCATAGCCCAATGGATTGAAAACTTACCATCATCTTTCTTCATGATCAAAGCTTACTCTTTTACTTGCAAATTCTCACCTTTGAACCTATTTTCATATAGATCTTTCTGCCTCAGACATCAACTATGTTCAACCATCCGAGAAAACCAAACAAAACCCTTGGCCTTCATAACTAGCCTAATATCATCACCCTAAACTTCAAATACAATATCCATCTTTGTACATATTGGAGAGATCCCTCTCCGGATTCAGGAGGGCTAGATCCTAGAATCCCAAAGTTGGTTGAAATCATGTTAACTCTATAATCGGACTTTGCCAATCTTGCTTGTTACAGAGACCTAACAGTTTGCATCATCCAAAGGAGTTGAGTGCAACAAGATAAGGCAGCCACATATTCTGCTTCAGCAGTAGATAAGGCAATAGAACTTTGCTTCTTACTGAACCAAGATACCAACCGAGGCCCCATATAGAATGCACCACCACTTGTGCTTTTTCGATCATCAACATTTCAGCCCAATCTGCATCAGAGTAAGCATGAAGAGTAAGATCAGCATTCTTTGAATACCATAGTCCAAAGTCTTGAGTTCCTTGCAGATATTTGAATATTCTTTTGACAGCCTGAAGATGAGACTCTTTTGGATTAGCTTGGAATCATCCAACAATCCCAACAACATGCATAATGTCCAGTCTAGTCCCGGTGAGATAGAGTAGACTTCCTATCATTGATTTGTATTCTGGTTGATTTACCATTGGAGAATCATCATGAGAAATGAGATTACATCCAGTTATCATTGGTGTACTTACAGGCTTCCATTCTTCCATGCCATACTTCTTCAAAATTTTCTTAAGATATTTTGCTTGTGATAGGAATATACCATTTGTAGTTTGATGCACTTGCAAGCCAAGAAAGAATGTTAGTTCCCCAAGTAAAGACATCTCAAATTCTTGCTGCATAACAGAAGAAAATTTTTGACTCAAGGATTCTTCATTACTCCCAAAAATGATATCATCAACATATACAATCACAATCAAAAGTTTGTCATGTTCAATTTTTGTGTATAAGTTGCTATCAGCAGACCCCTTTGAAAATCCTTGTTGATGGAGATATTTGTCAAGAAGATAGTACCATGCCTTTGGAGATTGTTCGAGACCATATAGAGCCTTTTTAAGTTTACAAACAAGATTCTTATCATTTCCCAAAATGAATCCCTCTGGTTGTTCTATATACACTTCTTCTTCAAGATCACCATTGAGGAAAGCAGATTTGACATCCATTTGATAGACTTTGATTTGTTGAGAACTTGAAAAAGCAAGAAACATTCTTATGGCTTCAAGTCTAGCTACAGGAGCAAAAGTTTCTTCAAAGTCTATACCTTCTTGTTGAGTGTACCCTTTACAAACCAATCTGGCTTTGTTTCTTATAACATCCCCATTTTCATTTAACTTGTTCTTGAATATCCATTTGGTTCTAATGACATTTTTATCATGTGGTCTTGGTACCAATTCCCAAGTGTGATTCTTTTCAATTTGATCAAGCTCTTCATTCATGGCTTGAATCCAACATTCATCTTTGCTAGCTTGATTGACATTTTGGGGTTCAATTGTGGATAGGAATGCCAAATAGCTAGAAAATCCCACAAGAGTCCTCCTTGTTTGTACACCTGATTCCTTGTTTCCCAAAATTTGAGATTCAGGATGATTCTTTTGAAAATATCTGGATGGAGCTTTCTCTGATAAATCATCTTTAGGTTCTTCATTGGATCCACTATCTATATCATTTCCATTTGATGTAGAAGGACAAAAATCACCATCATCTTCTTCTGTTGCTTGTTTTTCTTCTTTAGGAGCTGTAGGAGACTCATCAATGACAACATCAATACATTCAACAATCTTTCGAAGCCTTTTATTGTAACATTTGTATGCTCTTCTTGTAGATGAGTAACCAAGAAGTATCCCTTCATCTGATCTAGGTTCAAACTTGCCAAGCTTTTCATCATTATTTTTGATAAAGCATTTACTTCCAAAAATTCTAAAATGCTTTACGGAGGGAGAATTACCATACCAGAGTTCATATGGAGTTTTGTCACTATTTACCCGAACATGTGCCTTGTTGAGAATATTTGCTGCTGTATGTGCTGCTTCTCCCCATAACATGTCAGGAGTTCCAGAATCATCAAGCATAGCTCTAGCCATTTGTTGAATTGTTCTATTCATTCTTTCTGCTACGCCATTTTGTTGTGGAGTGCCTGCTACAGAGAACTGTCTCTTTATGCCATGTTGTTCACAAAATTAAAAGAATTCATTTGATGTATATTCTCCTCCTCGATCAGATCTAAGACATTTGATTTTTAGATCCAATTCATTTTCAACCAGTGCTTTGAAGATCTGAAATTTCTCAAATGCTTCATCTTTGTGTTTAAGCAACCCAATCCAACACATTCTAGAGAAATCATCAATAAATAAGATATAATATTCTTCTCCACGTGGTGACTTTTTCCTCATAGGTCCACAAATGTCAGTATGAACAAGTTCAAGAGGCCTACTTGATGATCCTTCTTTGGCATTAAATTGTACTCTGGTCTGCTTACCAAATTGGCAGGATTTTCATATGATACTTTCTGGTAGAGTAATATTGGGAAGACCACGAACAGCTTGAAGTCTGCTTGATTTGTTGATTTGAGAGAAGCTTAGATGCCCCAGCCTTCTATGCCATAACCAATTTTCTAAATATTTTCTCAAGAAACATTGATCTTTGCAGTTCTTCAATACATATAGGTTGCTTGGAGTTCTTTTCCCTTTTATAATAGTTCTACCTATATCCAGATCACGAACCACACATTCTTTTGAACTGAAGACAACTTATGTACCTTGATCACACATTTGACTTACACTTAACAGGTTATGCCTTAATCCATCCACATACATGACATCATTAGCCTTCACCTTTTCTTTTAGAAACACGGACCCTTTTCCTTTAATTACAGCAGGATTATCATTTCCAAATGTAACTTTCTTTTCCTTTTCTAGAGCATTATATGAAAGAAGTTTGCTTTTGTCACATGTCATGTGTCTTGAGCACCCAATATCAATGTACCATTGATTTTCTTCACCTTATGCAAATAACGCTATCCCGCAATTTTCAACCTGTAATTCCTTCTTTTTCCATACTTTGGAACTTGAAGGAAAATGTTGTTTTGGCTGGACTTTGCTCCTGCATTCAGATTCTTCATGGCCAAAGTTATTGCAATAAGCACCTTCAACTTCATTTTGAAGAGGAGAAAAGTTGTTATAGGTGTTCTTTTTTGGTTCAATATCCATCCTTTTCTTTCTTGCTTCTCTTTTCATGATGGTTTTATATGAAACACATTGAACAGCTTTATGACCAAAATTGTGACATGAGAAACATTTTCCATTAAAGTAGAAATTTCTACGATCATGAAATCTTCTATTTACCTGTTGATTGTTGCTTCTTTGAGAGATATCCCTGTTAGTTTTCCTTGTATTGTGATGATCATGCTTTACCTGTGAAGATTCTTTATTCCCTTGTTGAGTGGCTGAATGTAGTAAACCAGTTGTAGCTGCTTTTAGATAATTTGATGCTGAAGCCTGAGAGGATTCTCCAGTATATCCAAGACCTGTCTTAATCAGAGGAGATTTTTGAACCTTGATAATCTCATCTAAGGTTTCAGATCCTTTAGTAAATCTAAGATTCATAGTCTTTACTTTTTCAAGTTCTTTTCTTAGATGTACTACTTCACATTCTAATTTTTCATTATGTTTCTTTGCTTCTTCATTCTGCCTTTTCAGAGTCTCTATGATTATTTTACTTTCTTCCAAGCATATTTTGAGTTGATTGTTTTGATCAAGAAAATCATTTTCATCTAGAGCATCCATAAAAACATCCTTATCGTCTCTAGAATTATTTTCAAATGCCATGAGAAGTCTAAGATCTTGTTCACATTCTTCCTCACTGTCAGATAACCCATCACTGTCTTCATTTGTATAGTAGCTTTTCTTAGTGCTACACCGGTTCTTATTTCTTCTTGCTACTTCTTTCTCTTTAGCAGATGTTTCTTTATAAGGATATTTTGTAGCATAATGACCAACTCTTCCACAATTAAAACATTTGAAAGGAAGCTTACCTTTGAATCTTCCAATTCCTAGTTGGAGTTTTCTCATAAAGTTTGCCTCATCTTCTTCTGAGATATATCCTGACCCTTCCGGTTTTTGAACTTCTTTCCCTCTTGTAGAAGCTTTAAAACAACTTCTTTGACTTTAGATGGTCCTCCTCTCCTCATTTCATATGCAGTCAATATGCCATGAAGTTGCACCATAGTAAGATTTTGAAGGTCCTGTTTTTCGTCAAGAGCAGAAACTTTTGACTCAAACTTGACCGTTAGAGATCTCAAAATTTTCTCAACCAAAGTGGACTCGGTTATTGTTTCTCCCAGATTTCTCATACGGTTTACAACATCATCAACACATAAAAAGAAACCAGCAATATTCTCATCACTATGCATTTTTAAATTTTCATACTCAATTCTGAGAGATTGAAGTTTTGCACTTTTTACCTTTGCATCACCTTCATAGCTTAGGATGATTTTGTCCCATATCTCCTTCGCTGTATTTAGCTGTATGAATTTGAAAAATTCTGCTTCAGTTAGACTTCCAGTTATAGCATTGACCGCTTTTGCATTTGATTCATAATTCTTTCTTTCAGTTGGATCTGTTGGTGTAGCAGCTGGATATTGATATCCTTGTTCAACAATGGCCCATATATCTTCTCCCATAGACTGAAGATAGGATCTCATCCTTATTTTCCAGAAGATTAAATTGCTTCCGTTGAAGAGCGGAGGTTTGATAGATGTTGTTCCCTCGTGATTTCTCATCCTGCTTGATCTTCCTTCTAGCGGTTAAGCCTTTTCAGAAGGACCTGCTCTGATACCAATTGTTGGAAAAATACTGAGAGGGGGGGGTGAATCAATATTTAGGATTTACTCAGATCTTTTTACTTTTTCATTCTTTAATAACCCATACGCTACTTTAATGAAACAGACTCGCGTATATACGCGGATACCCTTTACAGAACTCGCGTATGCACAGAGATATTAATAAACAATCAGTTCTTCACTTAGATCCTTGCATTTATTCATTCATCAGATGTTTATATAGCAGTAGACATGTGCAGTAATAACAGAATGAAACATCACACAAAAGCATCACACATGAACACCATGATTTTTAGGTGGAAACCCAAGTCGGGAGAAAACCACCGCTGCCATTGTCTCAGCCTTCAATATTTTATTATAGAGAAAAACTTCTTACAATCATGTACTGGTGCAGACTTATACCAGCACACAGGCACCCACCTGCAGAAGGCTACAACCTTCTCTTGTTTACCAGCCTCACCTGGAAGGGAGCTTCAACCCCCTACTCTCGTTTACCAGTCTCACCTGGAAGGGAGCTACTACCCCCTGATATTAGCACCGGCCTCTGCTGACAAAAAGCTTCTATTATCAGACTAAAGGCTTCAACCTTCAGATCCAATGCAAACCACGTTTCATCAATTTTCAAACTGGATCAAACATCTCCAACACAACCCTTCACTCATCAACAACATACTTTGCCCAATGCTTCCAGACCGAACAGTGAAACCACTGTAATCAGTATATCAGAGATAACCAAATCTTCAGAATAAGTATGCAGAAACACATTCAACCATGAGCAACCATCAGTTCATATATCATACGCGCTTTTCTTTAGATGGATCCGTGTATATACGCGCTTTCACTGAAGCCAACCCGCATATACATTTGTGCAACTTTTCAAAAAAAAAACCCTAACAGGTCATACATGCCTTTGTTGAAATATATCCGCGTATATACGCGCCTTCAGTGAAGCGAACATGCGTATAGATCTATAAAAGATAAACTTTTCAGAACAGACCAGATCTATGAACTTACCCAGATTTCTTCAACTTCTTCAATAGATTTGCGCCAGGTCTTCATCACTTATTTTCAGAGCATCCAAGAGTTTCACCATTTCAAGATCTAGAGATCTTGAACCTTCATTATGTTCATAGATAGAATCAGATCTATCAATTAAGAGCAAAGTTCCACCATACAGATATACTTCAGAGTGAAGTATTCATTAAAGCCCAGACCCACACACACCCCTTTGCACAATGAATTTCTTCTCCTTATATAGGATTACCCTTTATCAATACCATGAGCCAAAACCACATTAATTTTGATGGTATTCCTGGACGGGGTCACATAGACGAATCATTACTCAATACAATGGGCCAATACCATGGTGGTTACCCCTGGTTTTACATATTTAGAGCACTTTTTCCCATACACGACTTGGCACGTTGTTGCCCACGTGCATACGCTACTTGGTCTAGACAAATCCGCGTATGCCTTGAGACACACTCTTTTCATCATTGTTTCAGCACATACTGAAATTCATTTCATCATTACATCATATCACATCAGATTTACATCATTACCAGGTACATCAAGTAAAGAAAAAATTTATCAAGTAGGTTGCCAACATCTTCATCAAGTGGGTTGCCATCAAGGACAACATTCAGCATCATATTGCCAACAGAGCACAATTTGGCACACATTCTCACATTGATATCTCATTGTTTGCATACTTTTCTAAATGTTATAATAAGTGTTTCAATATCTAATATATCTCTTAATAATCCATCATAATAGGGTTGATTATCTCAGGTAATCACCTGACAAGCCATTAGGTGTCGTGTTTCTCATATGTGGCTCTTGCATGCTTGTCATTTCTTTCAATCTAGAGTGTTTTACTTGTTGTTTTCCTAAAAGTTTAATAATTTCTCATTTGAATGTGATTGCAATATAAGTAACATAAGATATTTCTTTTCTCATGCTCTATATATCATATATGTTCTTGTTTCATAGTTTTATAGTAAATTGGCTTCGAATTGTTTCAAGTGCACTAACATGTTTGTTGTTGTGAGTTGATTAAAAATTCATAAGTCCACATCTAATATTAACACTCACTAAAAAACTCTAATCTCAAATCACTTGGTATTGAATAATTCAAGTTTCTTTGGGCATCTTACCTTTCTTTGTTGGCATCAAGTAACATTTACATAATATCATTAATCATCATTGTAATATCTTGAGTAATTGTGATTGGCGTCATTGTTTTAAGCAACTAATTGTTTAAGGAACATTGTTAAAGGAATTTTTGGATAATTTCTAAACACATTGATTTTTCTATCTTATGTATTTGTATATTATTGAGTATCTTCTATTGGCATAATATCATTGGCATTGTCTAAATATATTGAAGGTCTTAAATTGTCATTTTTGGTTAAGTTTTATACTCTTTCTATCATTGGAGAATTTCATCTTTGGATTTTTCGATATTGGCACTTGATATTGACACATTCTTGGTAATAATATTGCCTCTTTCACAATTAAATACTCATCGTAATTAAATTAATTAACTAAAATAAAAAATATTAATCAAAGAAATCACTCATCTCCTTTTCATAAGAATTCTAGGTGTAGTTGAATTAATAATTTACCTCTAGGCATAATATTGGTTGATAAAATTCTATGGCCACCCTTGCTCAATTTAGCTTGAGGGATTCAACACCCTTTTTAGTGGTTAACATGGTGACCTTGCAGTCACCAGAGCCATAATATCTATAGCGCCAGAGCTAGGCACTGGGTGGTTGGAACACATGGGGAGGTATCGCTAATCAAGCCTATGCTTGCTTCCCGTTGGCTTCCATCCCAAAAGCTACTCTAAATATTGGTTCCAAAATAGTTAAGAGGGAGGTTTCATTTAGAATAGGCGTATAACTTAAAATTTACCAAGATTCCTACATCATACCTAGGTCTTAGGATTTTCATAGCATATATGTTAGTTGATCATATAAAGAAAATATTTTCCATTTAGTTATTTGGCATTTAATTCATAACAAGCACAAAATTGACTCCACAAGGCACTGGTCACAAATCTGAATTTAATCTAATCCTTAAAATATTTCTTAAAATTAACCAAGTAGCTAGTACAATCAATCGTGTCTCCCAGACTCGTTGGTTTCAAACTTGTCTTTCATCTTCTCATTTACAGAGGGACTACGTCCCATAGCATTCTGTTAGGAGACAGCTAGAATGGAGTCGACGGGGATCAATGTGACAGCCGCTGCCCTAATTCGTTGTCACAGTGCTTGTACAATCTTGGTGACAAAAAAATTTGTCGTTGTTGTCGAGGACCAATTTATTGGACCTTGGTGTTGAAGGAATTCTCATCACTCTTATTAATCTTAAAATATTTCATATTTCATCATTTCATTAGACCATAAATCACCACATTTTCTGACACCTTTCTTCCATCATTATTCATATTTTCATCACCTTATTATTTTTTCTATCACTAATCATTTCATATTGTTCATCCACACTTTTAGCACCAGGACATTTCGGTTGGTTTCCTGTTTGGGTGACGACTCCACTTCTTCAATTATTTACGAGATATTACTCTAGAAGGAATCCTTGTAGCTTGGTTAACCTCGCTCCCAATCCTGAAAAGGTTATAAGAGCCCAGTTAAAAAAATTACATTCTAGATATTGTTTAATTTTTCCTGGAAAATAAGCCCTCCTTGATCTCCACTTGGTTTTTCTTAATCCCATCAATCAAGACTCAATGGAAAATTATTTCGCGCCTTGAAACTTCGCCAATTTCCAAGTATATCCTCACAATCTCCGAGATGAGTCTACCATGAGAAAACTCCTGACCTTCCAGGGAAACAATTCCATCAATGTTGAAGCTCATATCAAGAAATTCAACACATTTGTGCAAATATTCACTCACATTACTACCTACAATCATGAGGATGTCAAAATGAAATTGTTTTTACTATCAATATAATATGATGATCTCGGCTAGTTTCATGATAAATAAGATAATGCCTTTGACTTTGTAAGATCCATCACTAATGCATTTAAATATAAATATGGAGATAAGAGAGAAGGAAAATACTTTGTCAAATATCCTCACACTATAAAGAAAAGGGATAATGAAACAGTGGAAGAATTCAACCAAAGATTTAACGGTCTCCTAAAAGATATGACTCAAGATTACATACCTCATAACAAGAAAATATTAGGGTAGTATCTTGAAGGTTTCAATGGTGATACTCAATATGACATAAGACATACCAAGCCAACTATTTTAGCCACTACCCAGAGTATAGCTGAAGAGTTATAAAAAGATAAGAAATCATCAGGTAAGTCAAAAATCCTAGGTTTTGAAAGAGGTCCATTCAAATCTAAATGGAAAGAGATTAAAAAATAAGAGTATTAATCAGTTAAATAATTAACTCGAATGATCAGGGAAATGAAAATTGAGCATGCTAGGACAATAAGTGATATGCATAATAAGTTAATTCAAATGGAAATAATCACATGCAAAGTAAGAAACTAAGAAACAATAATAATAATAGGGGAAATAACAATCCATGGCCAAGAAGATATCCTCCAAATGATCAAAGACCTCTTGTGCCACTTGAATCTTCTAATGTTGTTAATGAGCCTATCCCTTTCTGCATACCTTGTGAAAATTTCCATGAATAAAGTGCATGTGCCTTTGCCAGAATAACCTTAGAAGAGGGCAGGAATCAATAGATAATTAATGCAAATCAAGATCCTTCTAAGGAAATTCAATGTGTAAACATGATTTCTTCATCCTTCACCATCAATAATTTCACTAAAGAGAAGGACCCCATCACTCAATCATATGGTGAAAATCCATCTCAGGAACAGATTCTAGAAATTGCTAGAAGGAAAGGTTACACCTATCATAGGAGAGGTAAATAACAAATTTGTAATAAACACGTTGCTTTTGAGAGATATAAGTCAGGATTAAAGGTGTATTGGCCACATGGATTGATAGTATTAATATTTTATTCCCAGTCATAGAAATTTTGAAGATCTCATCACAAAGAGATTCATTATTCAAAGATTTAGGCATTGCTGAACAGGAAAAAATTAGCATACATCCTAAAGAAGAAGAAATCAAGTCAAAGGGTTTAAACTTCTATATGACTAATGAAGATCATCAACCCTTTTTTTAGACCTTGGATGTTAAGGTCCTAGTGAAATTAAAATATCCAAGTGGAAAAATTCGTGGGTCTTAAAGAAATTAATTTTTGGAGGTCCCCCACCAAGGGAATATTGAAAATTTCAAGAAAAATTGGACCTTTGGACCTTGGAGGTTAATTGTTTTGAGGAAATTAGCTCAAAATAATTATTTTTGAGCTAATAAAAAATGGGTTAAATGAGAAATTCAAAAATTCCTTAAAAATAAATATTTTCAGCAGCTGAGATTAAAAGATAATTAAGGATTTTTTGACATTCAAGTTTATTTTAACAGGGATCAAGCCAACTAGTCCTTATATTTCCACTTGGAGGATTTATCTATAAATTGAGAGTCATTTATGTCTAAAGCCATCTGATGTTTGGCTAATGTAACTCTAAAAAGTTGATGTAAATTATTTTCCCAATGGGAACGTTGGAAAAATAATAATAAATACTTTGGGGTGCATTTCATGGTGTCTCTAATCTATTGATTTGTGGTATGTGTTGGGTACGGGCATTCCCATATTGTGTTTTGTAATTGTTAATAATTTTTATTTCATTGTAAGTGATATGAAAATTCTATTGGTAATATGTGGGCTCATATTAGGTGATCTAATTCACTGTGTGTTCTAATGGATATCTTTGAGAAATATATAGTGTTTGCAGGTTCCCGAGCCCTTGGATTCCGAGTTCAAAAACTGTGGATAGAGGCTAACTATGCTTGGTTCCTAATTATTTGTTATGGTTCTCTAACTTTGATAAGGCTATGGTTTCTACATTTATCTTTCATAATACATTTAGTCGTTATCAAAGATTTATAAAAAATTATTCTTTCAAAATTCCTTCAAGCATTTTACATGTATATTTTGTAAATATAATTTGTATAATATACTTTTAATTTATTTTATTTTTCTAATCTTGGTTTTGCAACTAGGGTTTTTGGGATTTTAAATTATTTTAATTTTTTTTGTATATATATTGGGGTTTTGGGCTATTGTGAATTAATTTTGCAGGTGAGATCAGAGGAAAATAGTTGGATTAGATCTATATCTAGACCCTAGAGGGTGAGATCAAGCCTCCAAAAATTTTGTAGGGCCAGCCACTGAAGAAATTTTGCAGATCTTAAGCAAAATAATTTTGGAGCAAGGGTTTCAAAGTTTTTTAGCCCTAAGGCCTAACATCCTCCTCCAAGCCCTGTGTCAGCCCTCCTTGGTATTGAATTATCCTTTTTTCTGTTAGTGTAAGCCCTTTAGGGCCTCCAGAGCCTAGTCACGATCTCTTAGAGGCCTTGACCTCCTCCTTTAGCCCCTACCTCAGGGTTTTAAGGCCATGTTTTGCCTGGCCATGAGCGCAGAAGGCCTAGGCCTTTCCATTTTTTCCTATATGGAAGCCCTTAGAATTTTTCGTAGGTTTTTCATCCCATTTTCCCTTCTCAACCTCCTTCATCCAGAATTTTGTTGCTTCCTCTGCCCTTTTTCCCTCCTTTTTGGCATCCTTTAACCCTAGTGTCGGCCTCTTTGACCTATTTCCCTAGTCTCTAGTCCTTCTAAGCCTCTTGTATCACAACGCTAGCCCTATTGGGCGTACTGTTAGTCTAGTTTTCCTTCTATTCATCTCTAAAAAATTTGGACTGAATATTAGTGGGTTTTGTACGAATAAATTGGCTCAAGTTTGGTGTTTTTAGGTGCCAAGTTCATTGGAAAATTTTGCCATCTTGGGCAAGCAATATTCAAGGCCTTAGGCCTACGGTTTGATCTCTAAACCCTCCATTTTCATCATTTTTTTCTAAATATATTTGGATCATTCATAAGAGTGGTAAAATTAAATTTTAAATGCTCTAAAACTCACTCATAAATTGCTTAAATACACTAAAAGTTTCATGGTAAAATTTTACTAGTTATTTGGAAAATTGGGCATTGATTATTGAGCATATATCTAACTTGTTTAGTGATTGAAGTGTCTTTGCATAAATGTTTGATCAGATCTAATATAATTTGAATATCACATCTTAAAAGTGGTAAATAACTCAAAATTTTATATTGGCAGCCTTGTTCTGGCATTTGGCAATTCTTGAGCACAATTTGGCACACACTCTCACATTAATAGCTCATTGTTTGTGTACTTTTCTTACCGTTGTAATAAGTGTTTCCAGATCTAATATATCTATGAATAATTCTCCACAATAGGGTTGGTTATCTCAATTAATCACCTGAAAATCCATTAGGTGTTGTGTTTCGCATATTTGGCTCTTGCATGCTTGTCATTTCATGATCTAGAGTGATTTAATTTTTTGTCTCCTAAAGGTTTAATAATTTTTCATTTGAATGTGATTGGGATATAAGTAACATAATAAATTTCTTTTCTTATGCTCTATAGATCATATCTATTCTTGTTTCATAGTTTTATAGTAAACTGGATTTTAATTGTTTCAAGTGCATTAACACGTTTGTTGTTGTGAGTTGATTAAAAATTCATAGGTCCACATCTAATATTAACACTCACTAAATCACTCTAATCTCAAAGCACTTCATATTGAATAATTCAAGTTTATTTGGGCATCTTTTATCTCTTGGTTGGATTCAAGTAACATTGACATAATATCATTAATCATCATTGGAATATCTTGAGTAATTGTGATTGGCATCATTATGTTAAACAAGTAATTGTTTAAGGAACATTGCTAAGCATATTGATTTGTCTATCTTAAGCATTGGTATCTTATTGAGTATCTCCTTTTGGCATAAGGTCATTTTCATTGTCTAAATATATTGAAGATCTTAAAGTGTTATTTTTGGTTAAGTGTTATACTCTTTTTATCATTGGAGAAGTTTATCTTTCGATTGTTTGATATTGGAACTTGATATTGACACATTCTTGGTAATAATATTGTGTCTGTCACAATTAAATACAAATCATAATTAAATTACTTAACTCACATAAAAAATATTAATCCAAGAAATCACTCATCTCCTTTACATAAGCATTCTAGGTCTAGTTGCACTAAAAATTTACCTCCATACATAAGCTTGGTTGATAGACTTCTAGGGCCACCCTTTCTCAATTTAGCTTGATGGATTCAACACTGGTTTTAGTGGTTAACACGGTGGCCTTGAAGTTGTTAGATCCATAGTCTCTACAACTTTGGAGGCACTAGGTGGTTGGAACACATGAGGAGGTATCATTAATCAAGCCTTTGCTTGCTTCCCGTTGGCTTCCATCTCACAACCTACTCTAAAGGTTGGTTCTAAAACTGTTAAGAGGAAGGTTTCATTTAGAATAAATATATAACTTAAAATTAACCAATATTCCTGCATCACACCTAGGTCTTAGGATTTTCATAGCATATAGGTTAGTTTATCATCTAAAGCAGTGATTTTCCATCTGGTTACTTGGAATTTAATTGATTACATGCAAGAAAGTGACTCCACAAGGCACTGGTCTCAAATCTGAATTTAATCTAACCCTTAAAATATTTCTTAAATTAACTAAGTATCCAGGCCACTCAATCGTGTCTCTTGGACTCGTTGGTTTCCAACTTTTCTTTCATCTTCTAATTTCCATATGGACTACCCCCCATAGCCTCATGTTGGGAGACAGCTTGAACGAAGTGGGAAGGAATCAAAGTGACAAACCCCACCCTGAGTCATTGTCGTAGTGTCTGTACAATACGAGCGACAACAGGTTCAAAGGGACTTGGCTAGAGTAATAGAGTCCATGTGAATTTCATAAGAAAATCATCATTGTCATTCATTTAGAAAATTTTCACTTAACTCTAATTGTGTAGAAATTATATAACTTATGTGTTATATCTCCAAGATTCTCCTAATCTCACACTATTTTAACTTCATGCAAAATACAAAATCTATTCCACCATTGATCATTTGCGGAAATTAAATCAAGATTGCAATGCACACATGAAACAATAAAAATTCACACACATTAACACAGTTGTTTAATGGGAAAGCCTGAAGCTGAAAACCCAAACTATCTGTATATAATATATGTCATAGAGATCATGTAACAATCCTCATACAAAGCTGATCATATCAAGCTCTCAGTACAATACAATCGCTACACACTAATCAAGCCCGATCTTGCAAATCCATGCATCGATCTTTGCCACCTGCTAGCCTACCTCTACTGCACAATCCCTGCTGAAGAATGGCTCTGAATGAGTTTGAATTACTCCAGCCTTGATCACGCAATCCTCATTGGAATCGTCACTGAGTATTAAATGCAATCAATGCATCACTATAGTCACAACTGATAGTCACACTTGCTCTTTCACCTATCTCTCCACTGGTCTCCACTGAAACTGCCATGCACTATAGTTAACTGATGTATTCTTTAGTTGATTAATGAGTTATTATTTAGTGAATTAATTAACAAATTAATTCACACCACTCTCACTAGTGTATCAATCAGTTAGACTAGATACAACTAGCTCAACTGAGTCTAACTGAGTTAAACTAAATACAACTCCACCAACTACTTCTATAACTCCACCAAACTCTGTCACATGAGTTCTAACTGAAGTCCTCATGCATTAGCTCTAGTAAACCCTTAGGAATAGCATAATTCCTTTTGTCAGCTGTTGTGCCACATCTATGCACTTAACTGAAGTGCTCCAAGAGAATAAGATAATGTTTAGAGTCCAAATATTATTAAGAGCTAATAATATTCGAAATATCTATTTTTAGACTGGCAATCTAAAAATAGATTCCGCCCAATATGTCTAAAAATATAAGTCCATCTATTTTTCCAACTTGACCAACCATCCACAAATAGCATCCTGCAACTCATAGAATATGATCGACATGTCTAAAAATAGACTTTGCGCCAAAAATAGCATGCGGGCCCACTTAGTGAAGGCGACTCTTTTCACTAAGCTCATCATCTTGTTGAATCTCAACACTCCCTCTCAACAAGATAGGGATTATCTGCCACCCCGATCCTGTCTCTATGGTATTCGAATTTGCTCCTGGTGAGCGCCTTCGTCAGAATATATGCATCCTGATCTTCCGTAGGAATGTCAGAAAGCAACATGATCCTCCACTGCACACAATCTCTGATATGATGGTACCAGATGTCAATATGTTTAGATCTATCATGAAATAATGGATTAACTGAGAGTTTAATGCAACTCTGATTATCACAATATATCACAGTAGGATCTAAATGAGAACCGAACAAACCGACCAGGATCTTCGTCATCCATATAGCCTCACATGCAGCCAAACTTGCTACCATGTACTTGGCCTCCACTAAGCTGAGTGCCATGGATCTTCGTTTCTTGCTGTACCAAGAAACTACTATAGATCCGATACTGAAAATCCTTCTAGATGTGCTCTTTCTGTCTGTTGGGATTCCTGCCCAATCTGCATCTGTGAAGCCATGCAACTTCACCTCATCGAACTGTCTGTACCACAATCCATACCCAGATGTGCCCCTAAGATACCTCAGGACATGCTTGCCTGCCTTCCAAAAGAGCTTGGTAGGCTTAACCATCGCTTGTGAAAGCTGGTTCATAGCATAACATATGTCCGGTCGTGTATTGACTAAATACATGAGCGAACCAACCAACTGTTGATAAACAATGGCACCCACTACCTCTGCCGATGTAGCATCCTCCTTCCTCCAACCACCAGGAAGAGGAGTGTCGATAGGCTTGCAGTCTTGCATGTGAAACTTCTCCAGTATCTCACGAGCATACTTTCCTTGAGACACAAATAGTTCGCCTTTCCACTACCAAATTTCCAATCCCAGGAAATAATGAAGGAGGCCCAAGTCCTTCATCTCGAACTCCTTTGCAAGATCTACCTTGCATGAGTGTACCAATAGTTCATCACCCATTAGTATTAAATCATCTACATAAAGCACAATGATCAAAATCTTACCCTCCACCACAATCTGGTATAGGTTTGGATCCGCCTCACTCTTGGTGAAACCAAGTCTAGTGAAATAACTGTCTATCCGTGTGTACCAAGCACGAGGTGCTTGTTTCAGCCCATACAACGCTCTTTTGAGCTTGGAAACATGCGACTCGCTGCTGAAGATTTCGAATCCTTCAAGCTGCTCAATGTACACCTCCTCCTCAATGATTCCGTTGAGGAACACAGTCTTCACATCCATCTGATGAATGTGCCAACCCATCTGCGCTGAGAGAGCAAGGATGGTCCGTATGGAAGAATACCTTGCGACAGGTGCAAAGGTTTTTTCATAGTCAATCCCCTCGATCTGTGAGAAGCCCCGAGAAACAAATATTGCCTTATACTTCTCAACGCTCCCATCAGCAGCTTGCTTCACTTTGTAGATCCATCTCGAACCTACCACTGATTTTCCTTCCAGTGTTGGGACAATCTCCCATGCACTGTTTCTGACAATCGAATCATACTCTTCCACCATGGAATCTACCCATGCGGGATCCTCCACATCTTCCTCGAAATAGGATGGCTCCGTCACGATACACTTGCTCATCAGAGCCATGTATCCAGTAAATCCTTCAGGTGACTGTCTCTATCTACACTGTGATGTAGGAACTCCTACATTCTACACTGCATCAAGATTCAATCGCTCAACTTCTATAGTGCGCTTCCACCCTCTAATGTTTGGCGCTGCATGAGTAGTTTCTTCCACTCCATGAACCTCCTCTTGTGGCTGATCCAAATCTTGAGGCTCATCTTTAGGAACAAGTAGCTCCTCCTCTGCATGCAAGTGTAGCTCCCTCTCAAGTGACAACTTCATGGCTTTCTCCTCATGAAATTTGGCATCCCATCACATGACAGTCATCCAACTATCTGGAAAATACATACGATAATTTTGGGGTGTTTCTGTGTACCCCAAAAATATCCCAACCTCTACGGTCAGCTCCAGATTCTTCGTGGCATCCTTCATCACATAAATGTAAACAGGTGAGCCAAAAATCTTCAAATGAGAAATATCAGGCTTCTTACCAGAAAATGCCTCTTCGGGTGTACTCATGCCAAGTACTCTATGAGGACAACATTTTTTCACATAAACCGCAGTGTTGCATGCCTCAACCCACAAGTGTATGGGAAGGCCCTGATCATGCAACATCACCCGTGTAGCACCCACGATCGTTTTGTTTTTCCTCTCAGTGACCCCATTTTGTTGTGGGTTATGAGGCGCTATGAGTTCTCTTCAAATTCGTTCTTTGCTACAGAAGTCTTTGAATTTTCCAGAGATGTGTTCACCACCATTATTGCTCCGGAAAGCTTTCACTTGCTTCCCCGACTCTTTCTCAACCAGTGCCTTGAACTCACAGAACTTTGAGTATGTCTCGCTCTTCTTCTGCATGAAGAAGATCCAGCACTTACGAGAAAATTCATCAATAAATATCACATAATACATGTGCTTTGCTGTTGAACCAAGCGAGAAAGGTCCACACACGTCTGTGTGAATTCTCTCAAGGATCGTCGAAGCATGACTATCCTTCTCATGAAAAATAGTCTTCACAAATTTTCCCAAAGTACATCCCTTGCACTGATCTGACTGCGCAAGTGTAGCTTTGGGAAGCGCGATAGAAATATGCTACAAATCAAAGCACCATGGTGAAGATGGCCCAATCTCCTGTGCCACAATTCGCCCTCGACTTGGCTCACCACTCCTTTTGCTTTGCCTGCCATTGCAGCGCAGCCATCTACCTGCAATTGATAAATATTCTTAACTCGAATCTCTATCCTCCTGGTTTGACGAGTTGTTTTATGTTGAATGAAGGATTTTCCCTCGCTAAAAACAACATCATAACCCTTGTCTTCTAGCATCGCCACGGAGATCAGATTCTTCTTCAATCCTGGAACATGCATGCCATCCTTCAAGATGAAAGGTTTATGGGACTCCCTCTCAAAGGAAATGGTCCCGATACCTGTCGCACTATATCTACCATCATCGCCCATCTCGATGTGCACTCCAAGATCCTTTTCATCCATATCACTAAACAAATCTTTGTCTCCGGTCATATGGAAAGACGCACCACTCTCAAGAAACCACACCAATCCCATCACACTTGAAACCAAGCATGCGATCAAAGAAAAATCCAGCTCAAACTGTGAGGCTAAGGCCTCTCCTGCTGCAGAACCAGCAGCACTCTTATTTTTCTTCTTCTATGGGAAATTAGTGGTGAAATGCCCGTGCTGGTGACAGTGAAAACACTTCACCTTGGAAAAATCCTGCTTCTTGCCTTTAGCTTCAGATTTGGAAAATTTATTCCCTTTTCCTTTCCGAGATTTGGTATCCAAAGCGAAATTTTCTTCATCTTCATTCTTCGATGAAGATCCATCCCTGGTACCCCGCCTTATCTCCTCCTGCACAAGATCCGACCAAAGTCGCTCCCATCCTGGCAGTTTCTCCCGTCCATTGACAGAGTCTTCGTAGCTATGCCAACTCTTCGGAAGCCCAAGGAGAGCCAAGCTCACCAAGTATTCTTCATAAACAGTAACCCCCACACTTCCCAGCTCATCCTTACAGTGGACAAACTTTGTCAGGTATTTTGGTATACTATCGCCTTTCTCCATTTTTTATTTTTCTGAGCTTGTCTTTAAGCGCTAACTTCCTTTGGTCACTTCTGATTTGGAACATGTCTGTCAAAACCTTCCACATTAAGAATAGATTGGATTTCCTATGAAGCCTGGAAACAATGTGGTCCTTCACACCTTCCAACAGAATCCTTCGACACTTTGCTACCTTCTTTTTCCATGCGTCAAGTGCAGATGCATCTCTAGAAGTAGGCTTCGGAATATCGGAATCTATGAACTCCTTTAACCCATTATCATCTAGCACCGCCTCCATCCTATCCTTCCATGCTATGTAATTCGAGCTCCCATCAAGGGCATACTCCAATCTCAATTCGTTGAAAGACATTTCAATGAATTCTCAACTTCGACACCAAGAAAACACTGCAGCAAATTCGAATTCCACCAGCACAAAACTCAACCTCTTCAATAATTGCAATCTCCTCCAATGATCAGCTGCTTTGAGACCATGTAGAAATTATATAAATTATGTGTTATATGTCCAATATTCTCCTGATCTCACACTATTTTAACTTCATGCAAAATACAGAATCTATTCCACCATTGATCAATTGCGGAAATTAAATCAAGATTGCAATGCACACATGAAACAATAAAAATTCACACACATTAACACAATTGTTTAATGGGAAATCCTGAAGCTGAAAACCCCAACTATCTGTATATAATATATGTCATATAGATCATGTAACAATCCTCATACAAAGCTGATCATATCAAGCTCTCAGTACAATACAATCGCTACACACTAATTAGGCCCGATCTTGCAAATCCATGCACCAATATTTGCCACCTACTAGCCTGCCTCTACTGCGAAATCCCTGCTGAAGAATGGCTCTAAATGAATTCGAATTAATCCAGCCTTGCTCACGCAATCCTCATTAGCATCTCCACTGAGTGTTGGATGTAATCAATGCATCACTATAGTCACAACTCATAGTCACACTTGCTCTTTCACCTATCTCTCCACTGGTCTCCACTGAAACTGCCATGCACTGTAGTTAACTGATGTATTCTTCAGTTGACTAATGAGTAATTATTTGTGAATTAATTAACTAATTAATTCACTCCACTCTCACTAGTGTATCAATCAGTTAGACTAGATACAACTAGCTCAACTGAGTCTAACTGAGTTAAACTAAATACAACTCCACCAACTACTTCTCCAACTCCACCAAACTCTGTCACATGAGTTCTAACTGAATTCCTCCATGCAATAGCTCCAGTAAACCCTCAGAAATAGCGTAATTCCTTCTGTCAGCTGTTGTGCCACATCTGTGCACTTAACTGAAGTGCTCCAAGAGAATAAGATAATGCTTAGAGTCCAAATATTATTAAGAGCTAATAATATTCGACATATCTATTTTTAGACTGGCAATCTAAAAATAGATTCCGCCCAATATGTCTAAAAATAGAAGTCCATCTATTTTTCCAACTTGACCAACCATCCACAAATAGCATCCCGCAACTCATAGAATATGATCGACATGTCTAAAAATAGACATAGTCTAAAAACAGACTTTGCGCCAAAAATAGCCTGCGGGCCCACTTAGTGAAGGCGACTCTTTTCACTAAGCTCATCATCTTGTTGAATCTCAACACTCCCTCTCAACAAGATAGGGATTATCTGCCACCCCGATCCTGTCTCTATGGTATTCAAATTTTCTCCTGGTGAGCGCCTTCGTCAGAATATCTGCATCCTTATCTCCCGTAGGAATGTAAGAAAGCAACACGATCCTCCGCTGCACACAATCTCTGATATGATGGTACCGGATGTCAATATTTTTAGATCTATCATGAAATACTGGATTGACTGAGATTTTAATGCAACTCTGATTATCACAATATATCACAGTAGGATCTAAATGAGAACCGAACAAACCGACCAGGATCTTCCTCATCCATATAGCCTCGCATGCAGCCAAAATTGTTGCCATGTACTCAGCCTCTGTTGAATTGAGTGCCATAGATCTTTGTTTCCTGCTATACCAAGAAACTGTTGTAGATCCAATATTGAAAATCCCTCCCGATGTGCTCTTTCTGTCTGTTGGGCTTCCTGCCTAATCCGCATCCGTGAATCCATGCAACTTCACCTCATCTGACTGTCTGTACCACGATCCATACCCAGATGTGCCCCTGAGATACCTCAGGACATGCTTTCCTGCCTTCCAAAAGAGCTTGGTAGGCTTAACCATCGCTTGTGAAAGCTGGTTCACAACATAGCATATGTTCGGTCATGTGTTGACTAAATACATGAGCGAACCAACCAACTGTCGATAAACAATGGCATCCACTACCTCTGCCGATGTATCATCCTCCTTCATCCATCCACCAAGAAGAGGAGTGTTGATAGGCTTGCAGCCTTTCATGTGAAACTTCTCCAGTATCTCCCAGGCGTACTTGCCTTGAGACACAAGCAGTTCACCTTTCCGTTGCCAAATTTCCAATCCCAGGAAATAATGAAGGAGGCCCAAGTCCTTCGTCTCGAACTCCTTTGCAAGATCTGCCTTGCATGAGTGTATCAAAATTTCATCACCTGTTAATATTAAATCATCTACATAAAGCACAATAATCAAAAGCTTACCCTCCACCACAATCTGGTATAGGTTTGGATCCACCTCACTCTTGGTGAAACCAAGTCTAGTGACATAACTGTGTATCCGTGTGTACCAAGCACGAGGTTCTTGTTTCAGCCCATACAACGCTCTTTTGAGCCTACACACATGCAACTCACTGCTGAAGATTTAGAATCCTTCAGGTTGCTCAATGTACACCTCCTCCTCAATGATTCCGTTGAGGAACACAGTCTTCACATCCATCTGATGAATGTGCCAACCCATCTGCGTTGAGAGAGCAAGGATGGTCCGTATGGAAGAATACCTTGCGACAAGTGTAAATATTTCTTCATAGTCAATCCCCTAGATCTGTGAGAAGCCCCGAGCAACAAATCTTTCCTTATACTTCTCAATGCTCCCATCAACAGCTTGCTTCACTTTGTAGATCCATCTCAAACCTACCACTGATTTTCCTTTCAGCCTTGGGACAATCTTCCATGCACTGTTTCTGATAATCGAATCATACTCTTCCACCATGGCATCTACCCATGCGGGATCCTCCACAGCTTCCTCGAAAGAGGATGGATCCGTCACGATACACTTGATCATCAGAGCCATGTATCTAGTAAATCGGTCAGGTGACTATCTCTGTCTACGCTGTGATGTAGGAACTCCTAAATTCTGCACTGCATCAATATTCAGTCGCTCAGCTTTTGTAGTGCGCTTCCACCCTCTGATGTTTGGCACTGCATGAGTGGTTTCTTCCACTCCATGAACCTCCTCTTATGGCTGATCCAAATCTTGAGGCTCATCTTTAGGATCAAGTAGCTCCTCCTCTGCATGCAAGTGTAGCTCCCTCTCAAGTGACAACTTCATGGCTTTCTCCTCATGAAATTTGGCAACCCATCACATGACAGTCATCCAAATATCTAGAAAATACATACGATAATTGTGGGGTGTTTCTGTGTACCCCACAAATATCCCAACCTCTACGGTCGGCTCCAGATTCTTCGTGGCATCCTTCATCACATAAATGTAAACAGGTGAGCCAAAAATCTTCAAATGAGAAATATCAGGCTTCTTACCAGAAAATGCCTCTTCGAGTGTATTCATGCCAAGTACTCTATGAGGACAACAGTTTTGCACATAAACCGCAGTGTTGCATGCCTCAACCCACAAGTGTATGGGAAGGCCCTGATCATGCAACATCGCCTGTGCAACGCCCATGATCGTTCTATTCTTCCTCTCAGCGACCCCATTTTGCTGTGGGTTATGAGGTGCTATGAGTTCTCTTCGAATTCCTTCTTTGCTACAGAAGTATTTGAATTCCAAAGAGATGTATTCACCACCATTATTGCTCCGAAGAGCTTTCACTTGCTTCCTTGACTCTTTCTCAACCAGCGCCTTGAACTCACAGAACTTTGAGTATGTCTCGCTCTTCTTCTGCATGAAGAAGATCTATCACTTACGAGAAAATTCATCAACAAATATCACATAATACCTGTGCTTTGTTGTTGAAGAAACCGAGAAAGGTCCACACATGTCTGTGTGAATCCTCTCAAGGATCGTCAAAGCATGACTATCCTTCTCATGAAAAGTGGTCTTCACAAATTTTCCCAAAATACATCCCTTGCACTGATCTGACTGCCCAAGTGTACCTTTTGGAAGCGCGGTAGAAATCTGCTGCAAAATTTTCAAAGCACCATGGTGAAGATGGCCCAATCTCCTGTGCCACAATTCGCCCTCATCTCAGCTCACCAATCCTTTTGCTTTTCCTGCCATTACAGCGTAGCCATCTACCTGCAATTGATAAAGATTCTTAACTCGATTTTTTATCCTCTTGGTTTGACCAATTTTTTTATGTCGAAGGAAGGCTTTTCCCTCGCTAAAAACAAAATCATAACCCTTGTCTTCTAGCATCGCCACAAAGATCAGATTCTTCTTCAATCCTGGAACATGCATGAAATCCTTCAAGATGAAATTTTTACGGGACTCCCTCTCAAAGGAAATGGTCCTGATACTAGTCGCACTGTATCTACCATCATCACCCATCTCGATGTGCACTCCAAGATCCTTTTCATCCATATCACTAAACAAATATTTGTCTCCGGTCATATGGAAAAACGCACCACTGTCAAGAAACCACACCGATCCCATCACACTTGAAACCAAGCATGCGATCAAAGAAAAATCCAGCTCAAACTGTGAGGCTAAGGCCTCTCCTGTTGTAGAACCAGCAACGCTCTTATTTTTCTTCTTCTGTGGGAAATTAGTGGCGAAATGCCCGTGCTGGTGACAGTGAAAACACTTCACCTTGGATAAATCCTGCTTCTTGCCTTTAGCTTCGGATTTGGAAGATTTCTTCCCTTTTCCTTTCCGAGATTTGGTATCCAAAGTGAAATTTTCTTCATCTTCATTCTTCAATGAATATCCATCCCTAGTACCCTGCCTTATCTCCTCCTGCACAAGATCCGACCAAAGTCGCTCCCTTCCTAGCAATTTCTCCCGTCCATTGACAGAGTCTTCGTAGCTATGCCAACTCTTTGGAAGCCCAAGGAGAGCAAAGATCACCAAGTATTCTTCATCAATAGTAACCCCCACACTTCCCAGCTCATCCTTACAGTGGACAAACTTCATGAGGTATTTTGGTAAACTGTCGCCTTTCTCCATTTTTATTTTTCTGAGCTTGTCTTTAAGCGCCAACTTCCTCTGGTCACTTCTGCTTTGGAAAAATTCTGTCAAAACCTTCCACATTAAGAATGGAGTGGCTTTACTGTGAAGGCTAGAAACAATGTGGTTATTCACACCTTCCAACAGAATCCTTCGACACTTTGCTACCTTCTTTTTCCATGCGTCAAGTGCGGATGCATCGCTAGAAGCAGGCTTCGGAATATCAGCATCTATGAACTCCTTTAACCCATTATCATCCAGCACCGCTTCCATCCTGTCCTTCCATGCTATTTAATTTGAGCTCCCATCAAGGGCATACTCCAATCGCAATTCGTTGAAAGACATTTCAATGAATTCTCAACTTCGACACCAAGAAAACACTGCAGCAAATTCGAATTCCACCAGCACAAAACTCAACCGCTTCAATAATTGCAATCTCCTCCAATGATCAACTGCTTTGATACCATGTAGAAATTATATAACTTATGTTTTATATGTCCAATATTCTCCTGATCTCACACTATTTCAACTTCATGAAAAATACATAATCTATTCCACCATTGATCAATTTCGGAAATTAAATCAAGATTGCAATGCACACATGAAACAATAAAAATTCACACACATTAACACAGTTGTTTAACGGGAAAGCCTAAAGCTGAAAACCCCAACTATCTGTATATAATATATGTCATATAGATCATGTAACAATCCTCATACAAAGCTGATCATATCAAGCTCTCAGTACAATACAATCGCTACACACTAGTCAGGCCCGATCTTGCAAATCCATGCACTGATCTTTGCCACCTGCTAGCCTACCTCTACTGCACAATCCCTGCTGAATAATGGCTCTGAATGAGTTTGAATTACTCTAGCCTTGCTCACGCTATCCTCATTGGCATCTCCACTGATTTTTGGATGCAATCAATGCATCACTATAGTCACAACTGATAGTCTATCTTTCCCTTTTACCTATCTCTCCACTGGTCTCCACTGAAACTGCCATGCACTGTAGTTAACTGATTTATTATTCGTTGATTAATGCATTATTATTTGTGAATTAATTAAATAATTAATTCACTCCACTCTCACTAGTGTATCAATTAGTTAGACTAGATACAACTAGCTCAACTGAGTCTAACTGAGTTAAAATGAATAAAACACCATAACTACTTCTTCCAACTGTGTCATAACTCTGCCACTTGAGTTCTAACTGAGTCCTCCATGCAATAGCTCCAATAAACCCTTAGGAATAGCGTAATTCCTTCTGTCAGCTGTTGTGCCACATATGTGCACTGAACTGAAGTGCTCCAAGAGAATAAGTTGTTGTTTAGAGTCCAAATATTATTAAGAGCTAATAATATTCGACATATCTATATTTATACTGGCAGTCTAAAAATAGACTCCGCCCAAAATGTCTAAAAATATAAGTCCATCTATTTTTCCAAATTGACCAACCATCCACAAATAGCATCCTGCAACTCATAGAATATGATTAACATGTCTAAAAATAGACTTTGCGCCAAAAATAGCCTACGGGCCCACTTAGTGAAGGTGACTCTTTTCACTAAGCTCATCATCTTGTTGAATCTCAAAAAATTGCATAATTGTATTTGCAGTGAGAAAATCGCAGGTTAAAATTGATCTTGGGTCCTCCTCAATCATGGATTCAGATCCTAGGGGTTATTATTCAAGCCTAAGAGACAAAAACCAAGATTTTGGAGAAAATTTGGTCAATTTTAGGGACTGCTACAAGATTTCTACATGATGCTACAAGATTGCCCTGTTTTGCTACATGTTTGATTATGTGATCATCCTAAGGGCAGAAAAGGTGGTTTGAAGGTGGGAAAGGGTAGGTAAGGGTATATGAGGGGCATGTGAGGATTTTTCCAGTCCTAGTACCTCTCAGAGGCCCGTATTGCACACACAAAAATGCACAAAGTGTCCCTCAAATAACCCAAAAATATGGTCTCAGTGGTAGGATTTTGATGGAATTTTGGGATGACAAGGAAGGGGTTGATGATGACAAGGGGAATGTAGGATGAGTGTGAAAACCCTGCAAGCCATTGATAGTACTTGCATACCAACAACAATCACTTTTCTTTCACTCAAAATCATGATCAAATTGCAGCAAAATAAGCTAACCAAGAAAGTATGAGTCAAAATTTATGAAATCAAAAAAAGGAGGATCTTATTCCATTAAGAACTAATTATTTTACAACATGCATCTAACCTACATACATTAAAACTTGGTAAATATGGTTTTAACTCCTAGATTGCAGAAAGAGAGTATGGAAGATACAATGAGTTAAATCCTAGCAAATTTCAAAGGAAAGCAACCACATATTTTTGGTTTGTTTTTGTAGACTCCTCAACCACACTTCCCACAAGAGAGGTGGTAATTGGGCTTATAACCAAAAATTTTCTAGAAAATAAAATTCTACTCAAACAAGGAAGGAAATGTTGCTACTAAAATAATACATACACGAGATACATAAAGAGGGACTAGATCCTGCTGGGTTGGGCCCTAACCCAATGGGACTCAACCATCTGTAACAAACTCAGATGTGAAGCAACAATATACCTTTTATTAACATAAAATAGAGTTTATATGCATCATGCAAATAAAAATGAAAATATAGTCTTGAGCACTCGGATCTTAAGAGCTCCCCTTGATTCAAAATTCAAATCTTAATGAGCTCTTGGGCTTGTTTATTTATACAAATATTACTAAGTGGAAGCCTCCTTGTAAAGAGGGTTGCTTCCCTCCAAAATCTCGAGAAAAGTGGATCTAGCTCTCTATTGATGGTGTTGGACCCGCCAACATTCAAGGCGTCTCCCCGATATGTGTCCACAATTATACATCGCACCATTTGGGATAGGAGCCCCATCCTCAATATGGTCCGGTTTCCAATTTCTTAAATATTATCCTTGGATGTAACTGTCAACAAGAGAGAGGAGTGAAATTGTACCTTCGAGAAGCAAGGTGTGCCTAGTGAATGTTCGGTTGTAGGTGTGTTAAATTTATCCTATTGCGAAGGAAAGGAGTAAAGTGAGCCTCTAAGAGAGAGGTAATAGTACCACCCTAGTAGAGACACATAGAAACAAGAAGGATCCATATAACATCCAGTGGAATAGTCCACAAGAGATGTGTTAGTCATTGCAACCAATCAATGAGAAATTTTTTTTTAGTATCCTGTGGAATATTCCATAAGGACGGGACAACAATAACAACCATTACAACACATTCTCAATAGGATAAGTACTAAAATAACCGAAATAGTTCAACTACTTTAGCATATATGAAAGCAAACATGAAATATAAGCATTCGCATAATAGTCTTACAAAAATTCATAATCCATGTATGAAGAATGTGTTGCCCTTGAAGGCTTCTATTATTAAGTAAAATTTCTAAGACACATGTATACAATGAAAATCACTAGCTCCAATAGTGGAGCGTTGGACCCACTCCTTTCTCATTAAAAGAACTAGCTTATCTCTCCAATGCCTTGCAGGAGGAGCCAAGGTGAAAAGTCTCTTGCTCTTACAATGAGGGTGTATATATAACAATGAAGAGGTGATGCTTCACCTTCCTTACGACCCTTCATCTACCCTCATGATTGTTTGTATTCCTATCACTTTAAAATTTACACGAATATTCATATTCCACACATGTCCTTTAGAATTTCACTTTATAATACATTTTCAAACATGAATTACATAATCCATTACAATGGTGTGGCATGTGACAACTCATGACATGAAACTTCTGACATGGAATTCTTGATGATATGTCAATGTCAGCCCACCTTTGTTGCTATGTGTTGAATGTTTGCTTGAGAATTCTTCTCTTTCCACCTCTGCATGGCTTGGTGATAAGGAATTTTCAATGATCTCAAGTCTTTATTTGTGAATGCAAATTGGTGCCCTTTTATTCCTCTCGATTGGTCAACTTGAATACTTAGCTACAAATATGTCTTTCATCATTTTTCTCTCCTTCATCTCATTCTTCATCATCTCTCCATGGAATGAGTTGTATCTGCAATTCAGTCATAACGAGACGAAATTATTCCAACAAACCCCTAGTCTAAGATAGTGCATATTGATCAATTGACTAAGCTGAAACTGGATGAAAAGTTGGGAAAGCGGCTCAGTGACTGTGAAATTGTGTAGGGTGAGCCTTTATCCTTGAGACTATGAAATGTGCATTCCAGGTTGGGCTGAGGAAGAAAACTGTGTGATTTTTGAGGTCAATGTGATAGGCTGAGGCGATGGGGATTGGATCAGCATATTTCGCAGTTCTGGGAGATAGAGGAGGTTGGTACATTACGCAGTTGTGTAGATCAATGGATCAAGGGATGATATAGATGCTAGATACTACGGAATGCATAGTTGTGGCTAAGCTGGGAAGAGGGATTGCACAACTCTGGGAGCCAAGGTCAGGGCTTGAGCGCTGGAACTGCACAATGCAACAGTCCTCGGAGGAAGTAACTTTATATTGGATAGTTCCAATGGATAAGGTGACAGCTAGAGGACTAAGACTATGCAATGCAGAGTTTAGGGAGGTCGGGTGAAGCTAGGTTGCTTGGTCGGGAATCTTTTTTCAGAAATGGCTAAGTGCGGGATCGATGAGGATGATGTGAAAAATGATAACACTTAGACTCTAATCACACACTTATAATACTTAAAAATGAAAAAAAAAATATCATCTATGACACATGAACAATACATTTCCCTTAGCGCAACAATTTTACAACATCTTATGACAAGTGTGACTCTTAAGATACACTTTGCGACGACCATGAAAACACTTGTGCGACAATACTTAAAACTTTGGAAATGAGTGTGGCATATGTTTTCATGGTTATATTAAATAATTTACACAAAGGTATCCCCTTGAAACTACCATAACAGGCTTATACACATTGTGCGACAACTAACATGTAAGAAAACGATATTTTTCCTATCTTGCCAAAGGGAGAAAAACACTTCAAGAAAACACATGGAATGGACTTCAATGTTTGCAACTACAATATACAAGACCAAGGAAGGCTCCAAAATTTAACGTAGGCCAAAATTTTGGATGGTTTTGTAGCAGCGACACATTGGAAGAATTCCAACTCCTCTGCCTTGGTTAACTCTTATGTGCATGGTCTTGGTTCTTTGGGGAGTATTGATTCATCATGTAGATTTCTTTGGTCTCCCCACTCACCCTCCAAATAAAAATGGTCCCCTTCATACCTTCTCAGTTGAATACAACATAATATTCCACAATATCACAATGTTTCGAGTTGGGAAGGGTAGTAAATTTCATGAGCTTAATATTTCAGAGTATAATTTTTCATCTCTGGTGTTGCTTCATTGCTAGTAGGTCTGGAAAGTACCCCGACAGAGTCACTATGGAACACAAAAATTGCTCTGCCACCATCGAGCCTAGTCGGTACCCCGAAAGAGTTTCTTGATTCACCGCTCTATGGAGGAAACCTTTCTCTTCTTTCACCTTTTTTTTTATTTTTTTTATAAGATTGTGCATTGGAACTTACTCATTATATGGGTGGAAGAGGGATCCTGACTTATTAAAAGAAGGATAGGTTGTTCCTTCAAATAATAATATAGATACCTCTGTGTTGTGGAGGTAAATCCCCTCTGCAGACATAGGCGATCCCTACTAGCCCAGACTGGGTCTAGCAACAATTGTTCACGCTACATTGGAGGTTCCTAATTGCAAATAGACCAACTAACGATGAAGGCTTACCTGGAATCCAACGTTGTTACTCTCAGAAGAGGTGGCGCTCCCGTTCCTTAGCCCTGGCAAATCACGATCCCCATGATCTCCGTGATGGGACACCTACACATGCAAGAAACAAAACAAACGCAAGCATTAAATCTAGTAAATGCAACTATATGTCAGTCAGAAAGGACATAACTCATCATCATAAACAAAAAGAGTGGAACCATAACTAATAGTCGTTCATTAATAATCAATCAAAGGAAAATTACAACCATAGTTCTGACGCTGAATTCTCCTTCGGAGGGGGTCGCCAGCAGAACACGTCTCGAAAAGCTTGTCAAGGATGGGACAAACCTCTCTCTTCAGCTCTTGACAATAGTCTCCTTGCTTGAATTGGCCTTAAGGGAATTATGGAGGCTCTTGCAGCATAAGGCTCTTAGGAATTTGGGAACTTGAAGACTAGCTTGAAATGGAGATGGGAAAGCTTTTATAGATGGAGGAAGGGGAGTTGGGATCGCTATAATTGTGGGATTGGCCCTATCATCAAGGAAGCTTCAATGAGAGGTGGAAAACCACTTGCTCTCTATGGAAATCCGTAGCCAAACCTCCCAACTCAAGATAGATATCAGTTCCTGGATCAGTTAGGACGAAACTTCCGCCATTTATTTTTAAAAAACACCTCTTAAATTGGCTGGCGCGAGTGCAACTCTGGGACAGAGTGCC
The DNA here is from genome assembly GCA_034641835.2 of Pinus albicaulis. Classification (NCBI taxonomy): domain Eukaryota; kingdom Viridiplantae; phylum Streptophyta; class Pinopsida; order Pinales; family Pinaceae; genus Pinus; species Pinus albicaulis. The sequence continues at coordinate 1,490,532,188 of CM076580.1, forward strand.
AACTGGCGCGGCCTCTTTGAAGTATTTTCCCCATTGGCGCGGGTACTGAACTGCCTACTCACGCCAATGCTAAAAGGGCCATTTTTAGGGTTTTTCACAAGGAGATGTCTTCAGGGCAATGAAAGCTCTTGTTTAGAGGGATTTCATGAAAGTATTTTCAAGTCTTATCTCTACTCATAGGTCACGAAATGGACCCTCCAATGTGTGGGACAGGGATTGCAGGGATGGTGATAAATTACTGTGTAACAGATGCCCCCTAAAGCATGAGGGGTGAAATGCTTTACGAGAACGTGTTCGACTGAAAACTCCGCCGTCGGAAAACCTGCGTGAAGAAATACAGCTGATGTCTCAGATACATGATATATATGTGGTATGGGCACAACCATCCATAACAGAGTATGTAGTAATCCAGATCCGAGGCATGGACACAGCCATCCAGTGAGGATAGACTCAGGTATGGTCACAACCATCCAATCAATGAGTCATGTAACTAATCATAATAATCCACAAAATCACAGTCTGGATTATAACAAGCAGAATCCAGGGTCTTGCACTCCATCTCGACCCGAACAAAGTACAAGTTCAAGCATGCGAATAAGTGACCTGAAGTCGAACATGCGAGAACATCGTCTGATTACCAGCCAATGATGAAAGTTGTTAATAGACGCGAGAGGTACCACCAATAATGACGATGGCTCTCAAGGTACTACAGGTACAATCTACGGCATGTGAATCAATAAGCTGGCATCGAACTCCCATAGAATCACTCGATCAGAGGCCAATAATGAAAACCTCGCGTCGAATGCGAAGAACCTGCCATTGAGGCATGCAGGCTCCAAGGCACCAAAGGGAGTCTCTAGATCAGCTTCCCAGATAATGAATTGAAGTCGACAAGAAGTGACCTTGATCGAAGGTGGGCCATAATTTTTCCCACATCATCGACATGAGATAGAGGAACATAATGTTTTTGTGAATCACGATCAGATGAGAATCAAAGGAAGGTTGGTACTTGCAGAGGTCAACTTCTCTTGAACATATCAGCGGCACGACAGTGGATTTGGTAGTATTTGACATCAAAAGATCAAGGGTCATGGTGACAAGGCAAAGAGCAGATGAGAGGTCAAAAGGGATCACCCAAACCCACGGAGTCAAGTGAAAAGCGAGATGAGATATCCCCAACCCGACACGAATGCAGACAAGTGCCATGTTCAAGAGCGACATACTGTCGACACGAAAACGATTTTGGTTCCATTTTTCCCACCATTTCAGTGAGTACCTCTTTATTTTTACACAAGCTTGAAAAGGATACCATATGCTTGTCATATAAATCCGTCCTTCGGATGAATCCATCCTAGTAAATTTAACGAGCCCTAGGAAGGAGAAACTCGAATAATGTCATTATGACTGAATCCGATGTCATTAGAGTTTAACGAGTCTGACAAAGGAAGAACTTGGCGTCTTTTCATATTTAGAGAGTTTGAAAATACAACAGAAAAGTAAACTCCAATGGTCCCTTTTCGTAAATAGTTCCTCAGATCCGAAAAGGTAGAAAACTATGTCTGAGAAAACCTCCTAGTCGCGATAGGCTAGGGTATTCTTTTTTCGTAAATAATCTATCCCAGCCCAAAAAAGGGGTAAACGTATACTGGGTAGATCTCGTTTTGTATCCACTTTAACAAGATCAAAATGACAAGGAACTCGGCAATATTTTCATGTTTAGAGAGTCAAAAAAGCGCTGAAAGATGAATCCTCCTGGAGGTACGAGTGGTATAAAGGGTAGCTACTGGTTCCAGAAATGGTGGAACTGCTCAAAACAAATAAAGGTCAAGAGGTTGGCTAACAAGACCACTCATCGCAGCGGTTCCTCAGGAACAGGTAAAACAACCAAGTGAAGGCATATGATTGGCCAAGCAGATAGTGACGATGGAGTGAGAAAACCAAGGCTCATCTGGCAAAACAGGCTGATAAAATGGCAATCACAAGAGGTAAAATGGGAATGGTTTCATTTACAAACGGAAATGAAAAACTACGCGAAGTTGGTTTCATTTTTACAGCTGAAACAAAGATAAACTATACTTGAAACAGAGTTTCATTTTTACACAAGCTTGAAGTGAAATAAACTATACTTGAAAAAGTAAGCATGCTGACCTTAATTAATCAATTCAGGTGCATGCCCCCAAGCTTAGAGTCCATATGAAAGGCAGATGGAGTGAAGGTTCAAATTACGAGATCAAGAGAAAGACTCGACTGGGATTTTACGAGATCTAAACAAAGACTCGAATTTAACGGGAACGTGTTTCATTATTTTAACGAGGTTGACACATTAAAAGAACTATCCTCAAGACCTAATTCATTTTTTAATGAGGTTGACATAGTAAACGAACTATCCTCGGGACAACTTTTTTCATTTTTTAAGGAGCTTGACATAAGAAAAGAACCTCTGCTCTGACAACCTTGTTTCATTTTTTAATGAGCTTGACACAAGGAAACGAACTCCGCTCCGACTGTCTTGTTTCATTTTTTTAAGGAGCTTGACACAAGGAAACGAACTCTGCTCCAACAACCTTGTTTCATTTTTTAGGGATCTTGACACAAGATAAGGAACCATGCTCCGACAACCTTGTTTCATTTTTTAGGGAGCTTGACACAAGACAAGGAACCATGCTCCGATGAGCTTGTTTCATTTTTTTAAGGAGCTTGACACAAGAAAAGGAATTGTGCTCCGACAACCTTGTTTCATTTTTTAATGAGCTTGACACAAGAAAGGAACCATGCTCCGACAACCTGGTTTCATTTTTTAAAGAGCTTGACACAGGAAGGGAACCATGCTCTAACGACCTTGTTTCATTCTTTAAGGAGCTTGACACAAGACAAGGAACCATGCTTCGACGACCTCATCATAATGAACAGGAAGTCATCGCTTCCAAGAGTTCAACTCCCGATGGAAGGAAAACATCCTGGAAGTCAGGACCCAATGCCCCCAGCACCTGATGCACAATGGCACAATCACTAGGTACAGGCACGGGGTAGGTATCCACATAGTTGACCTGCAGTGGGGCATATACAACAGGTGGATAAAAACCAGGAAAGGATGATGGCGGGACAGTTTCCATATTAGGACCAAAGAATGAAAGCTGATCAATGGTCACGATCCATCCTTCATGCGGAAAATAGACCACACGAAAAAGGGAGGAGACAAGTGCTCCCATGGCATAGGTGTAATCACGCCCCAAGATACAACTGAAATCCAAGGGGCTGGAACAACCATCACATCCATATGGACGGTTTTACCTCCCAAAGTAACAGGTAACCTTGGGAGGATCCCTAATGGATGACTCATTCTTCTGTTAAACACCAACAGATTCTGCGTAACAGGCGCAAGGGGCTGCAAACTGAAAGCTTGCCAAGTAGTTGAGGATATAATACTAACAGAAGAACCTTCATCTATAATGGTGCTGGGTACGACCAGACCAAAAAACTGTACTGTGATCTCGAAAGGCACATAAGACGGAAGGCGGTATCCTGCAAATCGACTCCAATCAAAGGAAGCGACCAAACTACTCGAAGGGGTTACCATTGAACCGAGATGGTCTTCTCCTGGTGTTACAGAAGAAGGAGCATCCTCCTCGACCTCCATCTCAAAGGTGGGAGGGGTATCCTCCGGGACCTCCATCACGAGAGGTAGAGGAGCAACTTCTTGAGATACGGGGACAGGAGAATATTTCTCTAAATCCGAGGAATCTGAAGAAACAAGAAGAACATGGGGGGTGTTAGATCCACTCTCAACGGAAAATACCTGGTGCACTGAAGACAGAGCCAGCTCAACCGATCCCACAACAAATGGTTGGTCGGGGATGGATTCCTGAATTTGAATTTCCAGGGGAGCGGGATCGACCAAGGATGACTCTTGACCAATCGTAGGATCAGCTGGTGGAGGACTCACAGAAAGCTCTTTATAACCAACTGGGAGGCATGGTGTAGAAATAGCTGAGTTGTCCAAAACTCGCTTAGCTTCATCCATATAAGGACAAAGGTGAATGGCATGGTGCCCTTCACACAACTTACAGGGATTGGTAATCTTACCCTGCTTCTTAGGAGCTTTACCAACACCAGTTGAAGATGTGCCCCCAACCTGACTCCTGGAAGCCAAAGGCAATGGCGGACGACCATTGGACCATACTTCAAGCACCTTGGGAATGCCAGGAAAATCTCGAAGAAGATGGTCTCCTGTGCACAACATGCAAGGGAACTTGACTTTCCGCGGAGGGTTGGGAGGTTTATCGATGGGAGAGTAGTAGCTGCAACTTTAGCCTCTCGCTTATCAGACTTCTTCTTCTTTGTCTTCTTCTTCTTCTTCTTAGCCACCTGGTTACTCGAATCGAGACTTTCAACAAGCGAAGTAGAAGAGGAGGATGCAGAAATAGGCGAAAAAGGGGAGAGGTCCACCTTGGAATCAACATGATGTTGTTCAGGTGGAGGAACTGATTGAACAGTAGTTGAGACATTCAGGACCACAGAGGTTGAAAACAACCAAACAGGCAACCCAACAGTTAACCCAGGAAGGGACAACGTTGTCATGTAAGGAGCACCAACGTTCCCAAAAGGGGGAAAATGACCCAGATTCCCATCGGAGGGGATTCCTGAGTTGGTGAACTCCGGAAAAGTTGCCATAAAAAATGATCTTCAGAACAACACCCTAAGTAAACTAACTTTAACCAGGAATATTTTTTGGGCAGTTAATTTTTAAAACATTGAAACAAAACTCTGATGTTTCATCTTTTAAGAGTCGAGAAACAGGAAAAAGGTGACTCTATCGCTTTCAGATTGGAAACAAGCGTGAAAAGACAAGCGCTTGATGACCTTTTCAAATTTAATGAGTCAAAAAATATCAAATGACTACTCAGGAATACTAGGCAAAAGGGTGTACCAAATAACTGTGAACTGCAATATACACCTTGGTTTCAAAATGAAAGAGAAATCAACCAAGGACTTAACGTACGTGCAGGAAATATCCCCAAATGCTGTGTCTAGTGTATCACGGGTATAGGGTGGGAGACTCGGCTTCCTATGGATAAAGGATAGAAACCTAGTGGGGTCTCCCTTTATATACTCGACGGTACGGGGAGCACAAGTCCGTACTAGTGCTGTCTAAAGACAAGAGGCGAACGACAGCTACTAGGTTTAACGACGCCGGAACACGTCACTAGCCTAGACCTCTAAATATTTTGTTAATGTTTCAATGCTGCCTTAGTGTAAATTGAATAAATTTTAAGGTTGATCTTCAATTATGTCTCGGTTTCAAGGCCCTACCGAGTGTCATATGACAATCTCCTATATGCGGCTATATGAGAAAAGAAAACTTTTCAATTCGATGAATGCTATCTAGTTAAGGGAAGAGCTTCAAAAAATGATGCAACATAAAACAACACTGCAAACAAAACTTTTTCCAAACTAGATGAATTTCACTATCCAAAATTAATTTCAAACATTCAACGATGCAAATAATGCAATGTAATCTATGCAAAATCATCTTTTTCGAAAACTATGCAATTGTAATCTATGCACAATTTCCTTTTTCTTTTCAAATGATAAGAATGCACTCAATGCATTTTTCGATGAAATGAGAATCTACTTAATGCATGCTTTTGATGAAAGAGAATGCACTCAAAGCGACTTCTAGTTTTCAATCATTAAACAATGTAATCTAAGTTCAATGATGGATCTCAAAAAATACTTTTCAATGCAATGTGATCTAATGCATTTTAACGAAAAGAAAACTATGAGACGAAAACTAAAAGAACGCAAATCTCCTTAATGAAGGATGAATGCAAAAGAGATGTAAACAAACACTAAGAATGCAATCATTGTTTCAAAACACTTGTAACAAAATTCCTCAAAAGTTGACAAGACATATGAGGTCAAACACAAAGAGGAATTCCAAAGCAAGAGATCAAAACAAGGCATTCATTCCCTTTTACATCAAACAATCATGGAAAGAAGGCATTCCAAACAATGAGAAATTTAATCTATGCTCATACAATGAAAAGACCAGAAGGGAAAGACACACTAGTGAAGGATTTAGGGAAAAAATCTCAATTTTCACACACCCTGAAATTGGCTCGACTTGTACATTGACAACTAGCGCCAACTGGTGCTACTTGCACATTGACAACTAGTGCCAATGGCCAATTGGCACGGGTTGCTAACTGACAACAAGCGCCAATGCCTGAAAATGAAAAAACAAAGAATTTCTCCCAACCAAGACCAGACTCACCACTTCAAGCAGAATCTCCAAGACTGAAATGAACCATATGATCTAGGCACAAAGCGAGACACACACATATCAAGCTCAGAAAGCTCAAAACAGAGTAAACCCTAGTACCTCACAAGATTGGCGCGACTGTGAGGCTAAAACTAGCACCAGAAAGGAATTGGCGTAGGTAATACACAAGCAACCTGCACCAATGGGTGCGAATGTCAAGCTAAAAAGCGCGCCAGTCGAGTTTCCCAGTCAAAAATAAAAAAGAGAAATCCAACAAGAAGACCAGTGATGATCAAGCTATCAAAAAACCAAATTCACAGAAAGAACCAGCCCAGAAGAGCTGATCAAGCAAGGAGGATCAAGAATCAACCGAAAAGACAAGACAATGCTCCAAGTGTTCAGTTTACAAACTAAACCGGAGATTGACTGAAGCAGCTTTGATCTACTTCGCAATTACAGAGCAAAATCATTTCGAAGGCTATCTGGCCAACTTCAGGCTCCGTCTATAGCTTATAAAACGAACAAAAACAAGCCAACGATCCCCAGTGGAGTCGCCAATTTGTTGTGGAGGTAAATCCCCTCTGCGGACAGAGGCGATCCCTACTAGCCCAGACCAGGTCTAGCAACAACCGTTCACGCTACAGTGTAGGTTCCTAATTGCAAATAGACAAACTAACGATGAAGGCTTACCTAGAATCCAATGTTGTTGCTTGCAGAAGAGGTGGCACTCCCGTTCCTTAGCCCTGGCAGATCACGATCCCCACGATCTCCGTGATGGGACACCTGCACATGCAAGAAACAAAACAAACGCAAGCGTAAAATCTAGTAGATGCAACTATATGTCAGTCAGAAAGGACATAACTCATCATCATAAACAACAAGAGTGGAACCATAACCAATAGTCGTTCATTAATAATCAATCAAAGGAAAATTACAACCATATTTCTGATGCTAAATTCTCCTTCGGAGGGGGTCACCAGCAGAACACGTCTCAAAAATCCTGTCAAGGATGGGACAAACCTATCTCTTCAGCTCTTGACAATAGTCTCCTTGCTTGAATTGGCCTTAAGGGAATTATGGAGGCTCTTGCAGCATAAGGCTCTTGGGAATTTGGGAACTTGAAGACTAGATTGCAATGGAGATGGGCAAGATTTTATAGATGGAGGAAGGGGAGTTGGGATCGCTATAATTGTGGGATTGGCCCTATCATCAAGGAAGTTTCCATGAGAGGTGGCAAACCACTTGCTCTCTATGGAAATCCGTAGCCGAACCTCCCAACTCAAGATAGATATCAGTTCCTGGATCAGTTAGGACGAAACTTCTGCCATTTATTTTTAAAAAACACCTCTTAAATTGGCTGGCGCGAGTGTGACTCTAGGACAGAGCGCCAACTGGCGCGGCCTCTTTGAAGTATTTTCCCCATTGGCGCGGGTACTGAACTTCCTGCTCGCGCCAATGCTAAAAGGGCCATTTTTAGGGTTTTTCACAAGGAGATGTCTTCAGGGCAATGAAAGCTCTTGTTTAGAGGGATGTCATGAAAGTATTTTCAAGTCTTATCTCTGCTCACAGGTCACGAAATGGGCCCTCCAATGTGTGGGACGGGGATTGCAGGGACGGTGAAAAATTATTGTGTAACACTCTACTTTAGGTTTTCTCGTTATATTTTTCCCCTTCTCCTCTTCTATTAATTGGATAAGCATGAGAACACATAAATGTTAAAAAAATGAATGTAGGCATAATGTTAATCGCATATACACAAGTTCATGGTTTAACCAAAATTCTCCCGGGCCACGGACGGATCGTATTTTCCATTGAAGCTTCACCAAACAAAAGATATACCCAACACAAGGAAAATGGACCAACGGTTAGCCAAATTTTGAAGTGTCACAAGACTCTTTTGAATTCAGCCACACATACACTAAGAAACCAAAAAACATGTTCATGCACAAAAATTATTTACATGACAAAAACAAAAGGAAAATTAAACAAACAGGAAAATACTATGTACATAGCATAGGGCATAGCCCTAGATCATCATTGAAAATAGTGTTTTAAGTATTTTCCATTGATAGGGAGAGATTCAATCTTCCCATCAAGTGATTGAAGGTGATATGTGTGTTGGCCAAGATTTTTGTGAATAGTGAATGATCTAGTCCGCAGGGATCGAAACTTTTTGTGTTTTCCTTTTTCGTCCCAAGATTTGTCCAACTTCAAGGCTAAGTCACCTACACTAAATTTATTCTTCCATGTAGACCTCTTATCGAACCACCTCTTTATATGACTCTAATGAATGGAAACTTTTTATTTTTTTTCATCCTTTCTTACTGTAACTTGTGAAGAGTGTCCATCCTACGCATAACTAATAAGCATGGCTTGCCCATTTAGTTACATAATCAATGCACAACAAGAATATACCTCTTTTGTCTTGATGGTGGATTTGTTGGTCTGAAAAAATCCAGAGCCCATTTTTTCAAAAGGTTCAATAAGTACTCGAGGTTGTAAGGGAATTTCATCTGAAGGAACATGTTTCCCCATTCTATGACAACTACCATATCTCTTAACATATTCTTTTGCATCCTTAAAAATGGAAGGCCAATAATATCCTAAGATAAGTACTTTGAAAGTAGTTATTTTATCAATGAAGTTTCCTCCACATGGTTCATAATGAATTGCTTTAATTATCTCAAGTATTTTGTTTTCTCTCACACATCTTCAGATGATGAGATTTGGAACTATCTTGTACAATTCTTCAATTATCCATGAATATTATGCACTTGTTTCAATTGTATTTCTCTTTTCTCTAGGAAAGAAATGTGATGTTAACTTGCCTATGGCTAAATAGTTAGCAATATTTGCAAACAATGGAGATTTATTAGATATTGAAAAAGTTATTCATCAGGAAAACTATATTCTACAGGTGTATCGTTATTATCATTTTGAATTCTAGATAAAAAGTCAGCAACTGTGTTTTGTTTTCCAGGTCAATCTAAAATGGCAATATTGAATTCTTGCAATAATAATAACCATCTTGTGACTCTTCCATTAGTAATTGATTTATTCATTAAATATATAATTTTAGAATGATCAGTATGAATGAAAGTTTCATAGCCAGTGATGTAATGTCTGAATTTGTTAATAGCATGGACAACAACTAAAAACTCCTTTTCAGTAACAATATAGTTCAACTCTGCACGAGTCAAATTTTTACTTTTATAGTAAATGGCGTAAGGAGTCAAATATTTTTGTCCTAATACAACTCCTATATTTGTATATGAAGCGACAGTTGAAATATAGAAAGGAAATTTCCAGTTTGGTCCTCTTAAGATGGGTGCTTCAGAAATATTTTCTTTCAAAGTTTCAAAAGCCTTTTGGCAATCGGAATTCCAACTAAATTCACAATATTTTGTAATAAATTTGAAGAGTGGAGATGCAATCTTTGTAAATTTTTCTATAAATCTTTTACAACGTCCAGTGAGACCAAGAAAACTCCTAACATCTCTTTGGCAAGTTGGAACTGCTAATTTGGAGATTAGATGAGTCTACCTTAATTCCTTTTCCTGAAATATGGTGTCCTAATACAATCCCTTGAGTAAACATCATAAAACATTTTTCATGACTTAATGAGAGATTTGCTTCTTTACATCTTATGAGAATTTTTTCCAAATTTTCAAGGGCTTCTTCAAAATAATTTCCATAGGCTGTAAAATCATCCATAAACACTTCCACACAATCATGAATTATATTAGAGAAAATACGCAATACCTCTCTTTGGAATTTTGATGGTTCATTTCATAATCCAAAAGGAAGTACTCGGTAAGAATAGGTTCCCCATGGACAGGTAAAAGTGGTTTTGTCTTGATCTTCTAGTGCTACCCGAATTTGTTTATATCCACTAAAATCGTCCAAAATGAAAATATTTCTTCCCTGCTAATGTATCTAAAACTTGATCTATGAAAGGAAGTGGAAAATTATCTTTCAAAGTAGCCTTGTTCAGATCCCTATAATCAATACATACTCTCCATTTCCCATTATTTTTAGGAACAATTAATAAAGGTGAATCCCATTAACTGTCTCATATTGGATAAATTTTTTTACATTCAACAGTTTTCGTAGTTCCTCCTTAACAATTTCCCTTAAGTCTAGGTTCATTCTTCTCTGAGGTTGTTGGATTGGTCTGGCATTTACTTCAATATATATGTGATGCATGCAAGTTTTGGGATTGATTCCTTTCATGTCAGTGTATTCCCATGCATATGCAGAAGAGTGTTTTTGTAATTTTTTCATTAATTTCTTCTTTTGAAATTCTTCCAGATTTTTGTTTATATTTAAATTTTACCTTGAAAGATTTCTATTGAAGAATTCCCAAATTCTTCCACAAAATATAAAGAAATTTTTCTAGATGATAGATATTCAGTATTGCATTGTTCGTGAATTTTTTGACTATTCTCATAGTGTGAAGATAATTCATTATTTTCTATTGAATTTATAATTTGATCTTCTTCACTAATTTGTGAGATAGTAAAAATGGGTTGTATATCATTATCATCATCCATCCATTCTTCATTTTCTACCTCTATTATTGTTTTTGCAGGTGGATATAATGTAAATTTATTTGTTGAAATACCATTAGAGATAAACCATTAGGGAATTTTGAGGTCTCAAAATGGGCCTCCTAAGGAAATATAAAATAATAGTGGAAATAATAAAATAAGATTTGATGACATCATCAAATTTTAGAAGGAAAAAAGAAAAAACTACTTTTTCAACTCATATTTTCAACTTATCTCCCAAATTTTTTACTCAAATTTCGAGCGGGAGTACTCATTGGATGAAAAACTTAATTCCTCATCGAAGGAGTACTCATGTTGCATACTTTTGATGGGTCCTACTACACGAAAAATGAGAAATACCTGAAAAACGTGATTGTAATCACGTTTTTTGTTTTATGTATTTCTCATTTTTTGTGCAGCAGGGTCCATCGAAAGTATGCAACATGAGTATCCTTGGATGAAGAATTAAATTTTACATCCAACGAGTACTCATGCTCTAAATTTTAGTAAAAACTTTGGGAGATAAGTTGAAAATACGAGTTGAAAAAGTAGTTTTTTTTTTTTTTTTTTTTAATCTTTTTACCCTTTTACTTAAAAAATGGTGAATCATCCCCCATGGTAGACATCGTCATCTTGAATCCTATTGGTTCTTATAAATTTTATTTTTGTTGTGAATTTTTCTTAGGAGGCCCATTTTAGACCTCAAAATTCCCCTAATGCATATCACCAAATCTACAACTGATAAAAGCATCAGTTGTAGCTAACCAAGGTCTTCTTAAGATTACTAGATGTCCTCCTAAGTTATTCTTGGTTTTTAAGATCATAAAATCAACTGGATGTTCCCAAGAATCTAAGGATACATAAATGTCTTCTAATACATCATCAGTTTTAATTACAGACCTATCTGCTAATTGTAACATTGTTGGTGTATATTGAACATTTAAAAGTTTTTTTTTATCCATAGTTTGTCTACTCATGTTGTTTATGGCTGCTCCTAATTCAATCAATGTGTTTGTAATTATGATACCATTGATGCGTGTTATCACAATGGGACTTCCTAGATCCAAATATTCCTGTATTTTTGTTTTTCCCATCATGATGTCTGCAATTTTTCCAATGAATTGTATTCTTTTGAATTCTCTTCTTTTTCTTCCTGGTTTCTTTATACTTAACTCCCTTATTAACTTTGCAAGGATTGGAATTTATTGTATAGCTTGTAGCAAAGGGATTTTTATGAAACATTCTTCAGCTCATCTACCATATCATAATCAAGCATCATGATTTGTTTTTCCACCCCTTATCAATTTGTAATCTTTCAGGGAAAGGTGGTATTGAGACATATAATGAGGGTTGTTCTACAATGGGAGTTGAGTTTATTGGAGTATCATGTCTTTGTTTTTTGAATATTTTCTTTCTGGTGGAGACATGTTTCTTCATCAGAATGGTCATCTTTTGATATTTCCTAAATAACAACATATGGTAATTTATTTTATAACACTCTAGATATGAGTTGGGCATTATTAAGATCTATTGGAGTTATCATATAATTCTGAAAAATTTGTCTCTCCATATTGTAAACAGGATGTGCATTTTTAGTTTGGGTTTGTAAGTGGTTGGGCAGGTAATTTATTTGGTCGTTGTGGAAATGGTAATGAAAGTTGTGGATTTTGATTTTGAAATTGAGGTCGGAATATTTCTTCATTCAAACTAGGAATACAACATAGTTTTGATAAGTTTATAATCACATAAAAAATTCACACTTTTAATACATTTGTTGTCCCTGTATTTATAAAATATTGTCATTAATTTTCTTGAGGCTTTTACACCTATTTGGACTAACTAACTCTATCTTAAATTCTAAATAGAAAGTATAATTTCATCGATTCATGATTTGCTACTTGGTAGAGAAAATCGTGAAATGTGATGGCTTCAGACTATTCACTTGATTTTTCCAACACATGGTTGATTTTCCCTTTGATTGCGTATTTGGGTGATTTCCTACCTAATTTGGATCAGATGGATAGGAGGAAATCCATGAGAGGATGATTATCCACCTGCCCGCATACTTCATCGTTCATTTGACACCTTAGAACACATCAAACCATTGCGGTGGCTACAGAAACGTGGATCTGTTGTGGAATTGCATTAATTTTGTAGCTAAATACAAATTTTAATCTAATAATAAGGAAAATTTCAAAATATGAAATATAGGTCGTTAAAATACCTCACCAAATCAAAATTTGCATTTTGACACTTATTTGAGTTAATGGTGATGACACAAGAAGGAAAGATAAGCGAAAGGAAATGAAAAAAATGAGGCAATCATGAGGCTCTACATTCCCCCATGAGGAGGTCATTGCATGTCCTCATGAAAAAACACAAAATTGATGGTCCTTGTCATGCTACTGCATCTGCCCTGAAACTTCTGCTAAAACATCCATATTTAACTTATTTTCCTTCTTTCTTGCCATAGCTACAACCATCCTCGGTTTTCTCATCACGATTTTGTATTTCAAATTTATGACTTGTATTTTAAGATTTTTATTCTTTTTCTTAAATTATTTTTTTTCTTGTACCATAAGCCCAGATGTAAAAGGATATTGTCATTTTTTGTTTTCTCAATTTTATTTTTCAACTTTAAGGATTCATGCTCCTATTTTATATGTCTGTTTAGTATCTCCAGTTCAAAGATATATCATCTTAGGGTATTCACAACTGGAGGTTCTTGTGGACTACTAGGTTGAGATTCCTCTCTTTGATCTAGGACTTGTGTTTTCCCTGTATCTCTTTTCTCCAAAGATTCAATGTATTCATAAATTTGTTGTTGTACAGGATCAATTTCTAGATTCCTTCTACCTGGACTCTAAATAGGTGGGGTAATGGTGGGTGATGGAACCTTAGGTTCCTCTTCCAAGTAAACAAATTATGTATCTTTTGGAGATGATTATTTTATTGCTTGACTGAGCCTAATACTTCTTCTTACTGAAAGAGGAGGGATTTTATTTTTTTCCTTTTTCTTCCTTATTTTGGACTCCTCTACTTTCCTATATGAATTATTTTATTTTGTGTTTTCTTCCTTCTTCTTATCACTTTTCTTCTTAAGTTTTCCTAGAAGTTCTAAGATGGGAACCTCATCCTCTGATTTTTCCTGAGATGGTTGTTGTTCATTTTCAACAGGGTCTTCAAATTTTCTTTTCCTTCCCCTTTTTTCTTTGCTACTGTTGGGTTGCTCTTGGTTTCCCTCTTTGAAATGATTCTGAATTAGGAAATTTTCCCAAGTATCCCCTATACTTTTGTTAGCGTAAATTCTTAATGCAAGTGTACGAAAAGAGCTCATTTTAGTTGTGTGTGAAAAACAGACCCAACAACATAAATGGTTGCTTAACTTATTTATATCTGCAATCGATATTTAAAACAAATGATACTAAGAAACATATCTATGTAGTAAGAGAAGTTGAATAGTGAAAAGAAACAAGAATTTCTCCATGCATCCAACGGACAAGAAAATAAATAAATAATTTTGAATATATTATAGCATCTCGGAAGAGAACAAATAATAATGTTACTAGTCCTCCTCAATGGAATGGGTTCTTGGCTGTCCTCAACACTTTAGATCTAGAAGTTTCTCTCTCTCAATGGTGTAGAAAACCCAAAATGTGTTGAACTTTATGGGAGCTCAAGAAGAAAAGAGAGTAGTAGCAATAATGAGAATGATCAAAGCGTGACAATGAAAGTGATCAAAGTGAATAATGAATGGAAAACCCTCCTTTTTATAACAAGATATTAAGTTATCCTCCATAATGGCGCATAGTAAAATATTATTAACCAAAATATAGATCTAACCGCTTGGAAAATTTTATTATATTTTGTTGGAGGGAAAAGGTATTTAAATTGGTTAAATACCTTTATTTAGAAATAACAAAAGAATAAATGATTTATTTATCATTTCAAGAATGTGGTTAAGGAATAATTAACCAATAATGATTTGTTTAATTATTTCTAGGTGATTTAGTCAAATTTAACAAGGAATAATAACTAAATAATGATCTAATTAATTATTCCTAGAGAAAAATAAGAAAAATAATGATTTATCTAATTATTTCTCATAATTGGGTTAAATATGACCAGGAATATTATTTAAACAGTGGTTTAATTAATTATTCTTAGAGGAAAATCAAATAAATAAAGATTTATTTAATTATTCTTCATGGGGTTTCTTGTTTTAAACAGAAATAACTTAATAAAAATGGTTTATTAAATAATTTCCTATAGTGAAAGCATTACATCGTGTACTTCGATCCATCTAATTGTAAATGGTTAGATGACCAATTTTTGGTGTAACAACTTTTAAGGTGAGATTCAATGAGAATTTTAATAAAGCCATGATGATACATTGCGTTTTCTATAAACTGGATTCTCCTTTAAACATTTCCTGACATTTTCCTTAAGATATTCAACAAGAAGTATGGAAGATTTAACTCACTTCCTTCAAGAAAATTCATCAACAGTCTAACATGATAAAATAACATGCATCCAAATCTTTCGTCACAGGTGACAAATTTTTGAACTATTAATAGCAAATTCCTCCATTTTCCTTTCATTGTTGTGCCTGGTATTCCCTTTTTAAATATGGTGGTATACATACCTAGATTGTTTAGGAATATTTTCCATTCTTCACCTTCGATTCCCCTATTTTTTAACCATCTTTATCATGTTCTTGGAAATCTAGTGGCTTCAACAATGAAAGGATATGTTATTGCAAATTTCGCATCTCTCATTTCGACTTCCATTCCATTGAAAGATTTGGAAAATGACTTAGTTACCTCCTTATTAAAACCTTCCAACTTATCCATGAAACTTAGCCACTGTGCTTTCTGTAGTACTTATTTTACCTATGGATAACTTTCCATGAAATTTCATCCTTCCATTTTTTTCCTTACTATTACTCCCATGTTTTGAGAAGTTTTTCCTTAAGATTTCCTCCTTGACAGGGTATGAGGGTTTCGGTTGATGGCATGAATGAGAGCTTCAAAATGAATGAGAGTGTGAGTGAGTGAGGATTTGGTTTTAATGAGAATGTCAGTGTGGTCAAGAGGAACTGACTGTTAGAGTGTGATTTGGGTGATTTCAACAATGAAATCAGGATTTGATGTTGGGGTATTCATGTATTGATGAGGGGTTAAATGGCAGAGTTTTAGATTTGATTTGATTTGACACGATCAACTCTTATTAATAATTTTTTTGAATTGGTGGTATATAGGGACCATATATTTCATATGCCAATGTTTAAATCCTTATTATTAAATATTTTTTTTGCATTTCATACCTTTTTTTATCTCTAAATAGGTCCAGATGGGCTGCTCCACCAGAAAACTTAGAGTAACTCTTTCAAACCAACTTTTGACTGAGGATTAGCCTCTTCAAACTGAGAGGGCTCCCTCAAATTATCAAAGGATTTTCTCAATTAGGTATTAAAACAGATGACTAACTCTATGAGTGTCTTAGTGTATTTGATTGCAGGTGAAAAATGAGAAATATTTCACTACCGTTGGGCTCATGGAGTCAGTAAAAGGAGTCAATGACAAGTATATCTTGTTATGGAAACTGAGGTTTTTTCTGTTTCAATGAAAGGACAACATTAACACATGGATATAATCAATAAATCAATGCTAAAAGGAAGCTAGAGCATGCATAATATGAATTTTGAGTAATTTAACATCAAGATACTGGAAGCAAGATATAAAGGAAACACATAAACTCATTGAAACATCTCAAGAATGTCAGGTGAAGCAGAAAATAGTCAATGTCTGTCTATTACTGATATGAAATATTTACAATAGTAGTAGTGTCAAAAGCATTCTCCAACCCTTTGTAACTCTAAAACTCTCTCATTTATAGAGTGAGGACTCATACAAATGATTTTCCACCTTTCTAGCTTTGAATTCCCACCTCAAAGACCTATTTCAAATAGGATTACATCACTTGGAGATTTCCTAGGGATATTTCTGTTTTGCAGAGTTTGAATACAAAAATGACTCTTCTTTCATTAAATAATTCAACAAATCATTTTAATAACCCTTATCAACTACAACCAACTTATTTTATGAGTGTACTAGAGTGACTATGTGTCATTATTCCACATGGATGCTGAGTTGGACCTTCTCCAAGTCGAATTTTACATTTTTTTCATAAATATGGTTAGTAAAATTTTTGAAAAATAGGCTTCAAAGATGAGTGTATAATTTCGAAACCCTGATGGTTTTGCAGAAACGGAGAGAGGTTTTTGTATATGGGCCTGTTCCAAAGAAAAATTTCTTTCATATTTCCAAATTCCTTTTTCATTTGGTTTGAATTTAAACTTTAAGTTGACTGCTAAAACAGTCATGTATAGAAAATTTCGTAGTGCTCATTTCGTGGCGAACTCCAAAATCCACCTTTTGCATAACCTTTAAGCTTTATGACTGTTGGAGAGTATTCCTTGGGGCTAATGAGCTAAATAAAAAAAAATTCCCACTTTGATTTTGACTTTATCCATGATTTTAAGCAAAAATTCACCTATAGCCATTTCGTAGTGAAATCTAGGCTTCAAGCATGGGATTAACTACGAAATTGCCTAATTGGCAGAAAATTCAAAAAATGTGCTTCTTTCTTCAAAAAATTTTGTATGGCTCTGTAATATGATATGATGAAGTATGTTAAGGAAAATTAGGTTCAAAATACCTCTTATCCTCCTCAAGAAACAACATTTTCACCTTCAGCAAGTTCCTCTATTAATAAAAAAAGAGTTGTCTTTTCTAAACTTTAGGGCTCAGAAATGATCTCATATCTCCATATCCTTAATATTTGTTGTGAAACCGAAGAAGATTTTTTTAGATACGTTTGTTTTTAGGAAAAACCTCTCTTGTTTTTTTGAAACACATGTCCAGGTGTCCGGGAACTGCATTTGAAAAACATTTCTCAAACAGGAAAAAAAACGCATTCTAAAAATAGAGCCCAAAGACATCTTTGAATCTCCCAATTAGTAGCACCTTTGAGAAAAGTGAAAGAGGTTAATGTTATTTTATTTTTTCTTGACAACAAAATCTCTCAGTTTCTTATAATTCTCCTCTATTTTCCCATAAACTTCTCTTTAAGTTGACTCCTCAAAAAGTCGAAAAACATAGAAATCCTCAGATTCGCTACAAAATTGTCAGGTAGTTTCGTAGCAAAATCTACCTATTTTACATATAATTCGCTACGAAATTGTGAAAAACTATACAAGTTGTTTATTTTTTTATTTGAATGCATGGGTGCACAAACTAAATGATATAAAATGGATTTGACTGGCATGACATGAATCATAGTGGGTTTAGAATTAGGGTAAACCTTGTCACATGTGTTTTCTCATGTAGTGTGACTTGACTGTCAAATTGCTAATATATTTTATATTCAAGAAAATAAGACACTTCTTATTGTTGGAAACCTTCTTGGTTATCATGAAAACTAACATGTGAATAGAAATCATGATGTGACTCTAACATATCCTCATCCATGCACTCTCCATTTTCACCAAGACTCTTAAGATATGGGATGAAAACCTCACAAATGTCACAACAGTCTTTTAAAATTGATAAATAAGAATGATTTTTCTCATAATGTTCTAAGAAAGTATTATAGAAATATCTTAGAGATAAAAAGCTTCCCGGTTGCAACCCTTCATACCGTGTTCTAGCTTCATCCTCTAGGGTGGCCATAAACATTTTCATAAGACAATCTTGAGGAAAATCAACTCGAAAGTTATGCGTATGCATATGGAATCTAACCAAGTGAAAAGCAGAATTATATTTCTTTTCATCTTTAAATATGGGAAGATAAGTTGACCAATTAACTCTTGGAATAGGATTTGGAAAACTAGAGATGTGAGACCGATCCATAAGAGCATACCTGGCATTCTTTCTTGCAATAGAACTCATCTTGGAACTTCATCAAGCTACTGATCTTCAAGCAGTGGAGTCACCATCAAGCTATGAACTTCTGAATTCTTTAAGAATGGAGTCGCCAAGGTATTTTCTACAGCCTCGAAATGTTTTTAGCTCCTACTACCTTCAAGAGTTCAGCTTCACTGTTTGAGCACAAACTTCAGGAAATATGTATTCAGACTCCCGACAGACACACCAAAATTTTATCTCTAAATTGGTCCTGATGGGCTGCTCCACCAAACAACTTAGAGTAACTCTTTCAAACCAACTTTTGACTAAGGATTAGCCTCTTCAGCCTATGAGGGCTCTCTCAATTTATCAAAGGATTTTCTCAACTAGGTCTTAAAAAATGTGGCTAACTCTGTGAGTGTCTTAGTGTATTTTATTGCAGGTGAAAAATGGGAAATATTTCACTACCATTGGGCTCATGGAGTCAGTAAAATGAATTCAATGACAAGCATATCTACTTATGGCAACTGAGGCTTTTTCTGTTTCAATGAAAGGACAACATTAACACATGGATATGATCAATAACTCAATGCTAAAAGGAAGTCAGAGCATGCATAACATGAATTCTGAGTAATTTAACATCAAGATACTAGAAGAAAGATATAAAGGAAACACATCAACTCATTGAAACATCTCAAGAATCTCAGGTGAAGCAGAAAATAGTCACGATCTGTCTATTACTGATATGAAATATTTACAATAGTAGTAGTGTCAAAAGCATTCTCCAACCCTTTCTAAATTTAGACTCTCTCATTTATAGAGTGAAGAATCATACAAATTATTTTCCACCTTTCTAGCTTCGAATTCCCACCTCAGAGACCTATTTCAAATAGGATTACATCACTTGGAGACTTCCTAGGGATATTTCTGTTTTGTGGAGTTTTAATACAAAAAGGGCTCTTATTCATTAAATAATTCAACAAATCCATTTAATAACCCTTATCAACTACAAAAAACTAATTTTATCAGTGTAATAGAGTGATGATGTGTCATTATGCCACATGGACGCTGAGTTGGACCTCCTCCAAGTCGAATTTTACAATTTTTCCATAAATTTGGTTAGTGAAAATTCTGAAAAATAGGCTTCAAAGATGAGTGTATAGTTTCCAAACCCTGATGGATTTGCAGAAACTGAGAGAGGTTTTTGTAGATGGGCCTATTATGAATAACATGTTCTTTCACATTTCCAAAATCCTTTTTCATTTGGTCATAAACCAAACTTGAAGTTGACTTCTAAAACAGTCATGTACATAAAATTTCGTGGTGCTCATTTTGTAGTGAACTCCAAAATCCACCTTTTGCATAACCGTTCACCTTTATGACCATTGGAGGGTCTTCCTTGGGGATAATGAGATAAATAAAAATATTTTCCCACTTTTATTTAGAATTTATCCATGATTTTAAGCAAAAATTCACCTACATCCATTTTGTAGAGAAATCTGGGCTTCAAGCCCGAGGTTCGCTACGAAATTGCCTAATTGGAAGAAAATTCAAAAATTGTGCTTCTTTCTTAAATTTTTTTCCTATGGCTCTGTAATATGATATTATGAAGTATGATAAGGAAAATTATGCTCAAAATACCTCTTATCCTCCTCAAGAAACAACATTTTCACCTTCTGCAAGTTCCTCTATTAATAAAAACAATGTTGTCTTTTCTGAAATATAGGGCTCATAAATGATCTCATATCTCTAGATCCTTAATAGAAGTTGCAAAATAGAAGGATATTTTGTATATCACTTCGTACTGAAGAAAAACCTCTCTTGGTGTTTTGAAAAAAATCTTCAGGTGTCCGAGAACTACATTTGAAAAACATGTCTCAAACAGTAAACAAACGCATTCTGAAAATAGATTCCAAAGACATATATGAATCTCCCAATTTGTAGCACCTTTGAGAAAATTGAAAGAGGTTACTATTCTTTGATCTATGCCTGAAAATTACCTCTCTCAGTTTCTTATAATTCTCCTCTGTTTTCCCAGAAAATTCTCTTGAAGTTGACTACTCAAAAATTCAAAAAACAGAGAAATCCTCAGATTCGCTACGAAATTGTCAAGTAATTTTGTAGCAAAATCTGCTTATTTTACATAGAATTCGTTACAAATTTTTGAAAAAATAGACAAGTTGATTTTTTTTTATTTGAATGAATGGGTTCGGAAACTAAATGATATAAAATGGATTTAACTGCCATGACATGACTCATGGTGGGTTTAGACTTAAGGTAAACCTTGTCACATGTGTTTTTCATAAATTTCATGAAACCAACTATAAAAAAAAAATGGAACCTAGGTGAATCATTAGAAAGACCCTATCAATGAAATTTTAAAAACCTATGAGTGATACTAGTGGCTCCACTTGGGATGATGTGCCCCTGTGTTACAACAAAGACTCGTAGTTCCAGTGCCTTCCATCAAGGAAAAAAAAAACATTTATAAAATTGATGAATACTTCTTCAAACTCTTATGGCCTTCTCCTCAGTCTCAATCTTGTTGAAAACTGCAATCCAAGCTGAAGACTAAATTTTTACGTGTTGAAAAGATGCTCAAAATACTTGATCTTATTCACACACTCTCAAACCTACCTTATCAGCTGCAATCTTCATGCTTGATTCAAGCGACATGAAACCTCCAATAAAGCCGGTCAATGAGTTGATCTGATACTTGAACCCCTTGACTGTACTTGAAAAACATTGGAAGTGAGTCATCTATTGGAAACTCGGAATGAGAATTGAATCCCTTCTCCATAAAACCATGAGAGCTGAATTCATTCACAGTTGATGGCTTCTTTTGGCCTATGTCTTCAATTCAAAGAACAACATCAAATGAAAATTCAACAATAAGGTTGTCTTCCCTTTCGTGTAAATCAACAAAAACATCCATGCATCCTTGAACATCTTCAAACATGACATCCATATTGTGTGTATCAAAACTACTCTTTTTCTTATCAAAAAAATAAAATATAATATTTGGTAGTTTTTCTTGAGGGTTGGCATCTTGATTTTGAACACTAACAACTCCTATACCAACAAATTTATGCATATCATCCATGTCATTCTTATGATCCCCAAAACGAAAAGGTAAAACATGTATATTTATCTCTTCATGTAGCTCGAATTTACCCAAAAGTGAAATTTCATCACATGTTACTTCACTATTCAAGGTTTTCATGCATGCATTTTCAACAACTTGATCTTGAGGATTTTCTCCTTGACATAAAATTTCAGAAAAGGAATGGGCTGAAAAAGAATTTGAATGATTTGGCTCATACCTTTGAATACATATAGATTGACAAGGCTGCAAATCCTCATAAATTTCATGTAGTGTGAATTGACTATCAAATTTCTAATCTATTTTATCTTCAAGCAAAGAAGACACTTCTTCTCGTTGGAAACCATATTGATTATCATGAAAACTAACATGAGAAGAGAAATCATGAAGTGCCTCTAACATATCCTCATCCATGCACTTTCCATTTTCACCAAGACTTTTAAGATATGGGATGAAAACCTCACAAAGGTCACAACAGTATTTTAACACTGATAAAGAAGAATGAGTTTTCTCATAATGTTCTAAGAAAGTCTTCTGGAAATCTCTTAGAGATAACAAGCTTCCTGGTTGCAACCCTTCATACCATGTTCTAGCTTCATCCACTAGGGTGGCCATAAACATTTTCATAAGACAATCTTCAGGAAACTAAACTCGAAACTTATGCACATGCATATGGAATTTAACCAAGTGAAGAGCAGCATTATATTTCTTTTCATATTTAAATATGGGAAGATAAGTTGACCAATTAACTCTTAGCATAGGATTTGGAAAACTAGGGATGCGAGACCGATCCATAGGAGCATACCTAGCATTCTTTCTTGCAATAGAACTCATCCTGGAACTTCATCAATCTACTGATCTTCAAGCAATGGAGTCACCATCAAGCTATGAGCTTTTGAATTCTTTAATAATGGATTCTCCAAGGTAGTTTCTACACCCTCGAAGTGTTCTGAGCTCCTACTACCTTCAAGAGTTTAGCTTCACTGTTTGAGCATAAAATTCGGGAAATATGTCTTCAGACTCCCGGAAGACGCACCAAAATGTTATCTCTAAATTTTTCCTAATGGGCTGCTCCACCAGACAACTTAGAGTAACTCTTTCAAACCAACTTTTGACTGAGGATTAGCCTCATCAGCCTGAGAGGGCTCTTTCAAATTATCAAAGGATTTTCTCAATTAGGCATTAAAAAAGGTTGCTAACTCTGTGATTTTCTTAGCGTATTTTATTGCAGGTGAAAAATGGGAAATATTTCACTACCACTGGGCTCATGGAGTCAGTAAAAGGAATTCAATGACAAGTATATCTACTGATGTAAACTGAGGCTTTTTCTATTTCAATGAAAGGACAACATTAACACATGGAGATAATCAATAACTCAATGCTAAAAGGAAGTTAGAGCATGTATAACATGAATTCTGAGTAATTTAACATCAAGGTACTAGAAGCAATATATAAAGGAAACACATAAACTCATTGAAACATCTCAATAATCTCAGGTGAAGCAGAAAACAGTCATTGTTTGTCTATTACTAATATGAAAGATTTACAATAGTAGTAGTGTCAAAAGCATTCTCCAACCCTTTCTAACTCTAAAAATATCTCATTTATAGAGTGAGGACTCATACACATTATTTTCCACCTTGGTAGCTTTTAATTCCCACCTCAGAGACCTATTCCAAATAGGATTACATCACTTGGAGACTTCCTAGGGATATTTCTGTTTTGAAGTTTGCATACAAAAAGGACTCTTCTTTCATTAAATAATTAAAAAAATCCATTTAATAACCCTTATCAACTGAAACCAACTAATTTTATGAGTGTATTGGAGTGCTGATGTGTCATTATTCCATGTGGATGCTGAGTTGGACCTCCTCCAAGTCGAATTTTACAATTTTTCATAAATCTGGTTAGTGAAAATTCTGAAAAATAGGCTTCAAATATGAGTGTATAATTTCCAAACCCTGATGTATTTGCAGAAAATAAGAGAGGTTTTTGTATATGGTCCTGTGGTGAAAAAAAACCTCTTACATATTTCCAAAATAAGTTTTTATTTGGTCAAAAATAAAACTTGAATTTGACTGCTAAAACAGTCATGTACAGAAAATTTTGTAGTGCTCATTTCGTAGCGAACTCCAACATCCACCTTTTGCATAACCTTTGACCTTTATGACTATTGGATGGTATTCCTTAGGGCTAATGAGCTAAATAATATAAAAACTCCCACTTTGATTTTGAATTTATCCATGATTTTAAGCAAAAAGTCACCTACAACCATTTCGTAGCGAAATTTGGGCTTCAAGCCTGGGGTTCGCTACGAAATTGCCTAATTGGTAGAAAATTCAAAAATTATGCTTATTTCTTAAAATTTTTTCCTATGGCTCTGTAAGATGATATTATGAAGTATTTTAAGGCAAATTAGGTTCAAAATTCCTCCTATCCTCCTCAAGAAACAACATTTTCACCTTCAGCAAGTTCCTCTATTAATAAAAAAATAGTTGTATTTTCTAAAATTTAGGGCTCAAAAATGACCTCATATCTCCAGATCCTTGATATTTGTTGCAAAACCGAAAGACATTTTTGTATATCCTTTCGTGTTGAAGAAAAGCCTCTCTTGGGTTTTTGAAAAACATGTCCAGGTGTCCGGGAACTGCATTTGAAAAACATGTCTCAAACAGGAAAAAAAACACATTCTAAAACTAGAGCCCAAAGGCATCTCTGAATCTCCCAATTTGTAGCACCTTTGATAAAAGTGAAAGAGGTTAATGTTCTTTGATCTATGCTTGACATTAACATCTCTCAGTTTCTTATAATTCTCCTATGTTTTCACATAAACTTCTATTGAACTTGACTTCTCAAAAAGTTGAAAAATAGAGAAATCCTCATATTCGCTAGGAAATTGCCAAGTAGTTTCGTAGTGAAATTTGCCTATTTTACATAGAATTCACTACGAAATTGTGGAAAACTAGAAAATTTGTTTATTTTTTGATTTGAAGGAATGGGTGCGGAAATTAAATGATATAAAATGGATTTGATTGGCATGACATGAATCATGGTGGGTTTAGACTTAGGGTAAACCTTGTCACATGTGTTTTTTCATAAATTTAATGAAACAAACTATAAAAACAAAATGGAACCTAGGTTAATGATGTGAAATACCCTATCAAAGAATTTTTTAAAACCTACGAGAGATAACGCCTTGAATTGATGCTGTTAACCCTTAGTTGTTTCTCTTTGTATTGTCTTTAGGTGCTCTTCAGTGAATTCTTCAATTGCTTCAGTCAAACAGAACCTGTCACATATTAGCTGCAGAATATTAGTAATTCTGTATCTATTTTTTATTCTTTGGAAAAGAAAATGGATGCAAAGGAAATGGGATTTTAGAACAGGAATAAATAAAATTTAAGGTGCCAAAAAATTTGGTTTTCATATTATATTTTCTGTATAAGTATGCCAATCAATAATTGGTTTTCATGCTTATACATTTTATTGTTATTATTATTATTATTATTATTATTATTATTTCTTTTCTTTTCTTTCTTTCTTTTTTCCCTTTTTAAATAATAAAATAAAAGAAGATTTATAAGTTGGAGAATAAGAAGGATTCTTCTTAACCAATTTTATATCAGAGTTTTCTTCAAAAATCTTAACAAATTCCTCCTTTGTCAATGGCTTGTGATAGATTCTCATTAGATTTCCATTTACAAGGAGAGGAACTTTATCTTCATCAATGGTTCTGATCCTGACTGCTTCATTATCAAAGACTCTCTCAATCTCATAAGATCCAAGCCAGTGAGTTTGAAATTTTCCTCGAAAATATTTGAACTTTGAATCAAAGAGTAGTTCCCAATCTCCTGCTTTAAATTTTCTTTCTTTTATATATTTATAATTCCATTTGGATCTTTGTTTTTTAACTAGGCTGGTCTTTTAAATTTCATCTTGTATTATTTCATCAAGCTCATTGAGTTTTTCCATTCTATTATTTTGTGCTTTTAACAAGTCAAGTCCCAATTTAATTGTTGTCTTGAAAGTTTTTCTTTGGAACTCAATTGGAAATAGGACTTGCTTCCCATAAAGAAGTTCATAGGGAGTATGTCATGTTGTACTTCTCCATGTGATGTAGTAAGCCCATAAAGATTCTGGAAGCTTTTCTTCCCAATCCCTTCTATGAAAATGTATAGTCTTGGTAAGTATTGCCTTAATCGCTTTGTTAGTATATTCTACTTGTCCATTTTCTTGTGGATGATATGGAGTAGATTTTCTATGCTTGATTTTGTATTCTTCCACTATCTTCTGTACAATTATGGATGTAAAATGAGTACCTTCATCTGTCACAATTTCCCTTGGAACACCAAAATGCTTAAAAATATCCTCAAAAAGAAATGAAACTACAACATTTTCAATGGAAAAATAAAGTTCTTTAGCTTCTACCCATTTAGTGACATAATCAGTGCACACAAGAATATACCTCTTTTGTCTTGATGGTGGATTGATTGGTGCGACAAAATCCAGAATACATTTTTCAAAAGGTTCAATAAGTACCCAAGGTTGTAAGGGCGTTTCATTTGAAGGAACAAATTTCCCATTCTCTGAAAACTATCAAATATCTTAACATATTCTTTGGCATCCTTAAAAAGGGAAGGCCAATAATATCCTAAGAGAAGTACTTTGTAAGAAGTTCTTTTAATAGTGAAGTTTCCTCCACATGATTCATCATGACATGATTTTAGTATCCCAGGCATTTCCTCTTCTTTCACACATCTTCGGATGATGAGATATGGACCTATCTTGTACAATTCTTCATTTATCCATGAATAAGATGCACTTGTTTGAATTATCTTTCTCTTCTCTCTAGGAAAAAAATATGATGGTAACTTCCATGTGCCTAAATAGTTAGCAATATATCCAAACCATGGAGATTTAGTAGATATTGAAAAAATATATTCATTACGAAAACTGTCTTCTACAGGTGTATCGTTATTATCATTTTGAATTCTAGATAAAAATTCAGCAACTGTGTTTTGTTTTCCAAGTCAATCTAAAATGGTGATATTGAATTCTTGAAATAATAATAACCATCTTGTGACTATGCCATTAGTAATTGATTTATTCATTAAATATCTGATTGCAAAATGATCAGTATGAATAAAAGTTCCATATCCAGTGATGTAATGTTTGAATTTGTTAATAACATGGACAATAGCTAAAAAATCTTTTTTAGTAACAATATAGTTTAACTCTATAGGAGTCAAATTTTTACTTGTATAGTAAGTGGTGTAAGGAGTCAAGTATTTATGTCCCAATACAGCTCCTAGAGTTGTATCTAAAGCATCAGTTGAAATATGAAAAGAAAATTTCCAGTTTGGTCCTCTTAAGATGGGTGCTTCAGAAATGTTTTCTTTCAAAGTTTCAAAGGCCTTTTGGCAATCAGAATTCCAACTAAATTCACAATATTTTGTAAGCAATTTGAAGAGTGGAGATGCAATATTTGTAAAGTTTTCTATAAATCATATATAGGATCTAGTGAAACCAAGAGAACTCCTAACATCTCTTTGACAAGTTGGAACTACTAATTTGGAAATAACTTCCACTTTAGATGAGTCTACCTTAATTCCATTTCCTGAAATATGGTGTCCTAAAAAAAGCCCCTCAGTAAACATCATAAAGCATTTTTCATGACTTAATGAGAGATTTTATTCTTTACATCTTTTGAGAACGTTTTCCAAATTTTCAAGGGCTTCTTCAAAATAATTTCCATAGACTGTAAAATCATCCATATACACTTCCACACAATCACGAATAATATCAGAGAAAATACCCAATACCGCTCTTTGGAATGTTGATGGTGCATTGCATAATCCAAAAGGAAGTACTCGATAAGCATAGGTTCTCCATGTCCAGGTAAAAGTGGGTTTTTCTTGATCTTCTAGTGCTACCTGAATTTGGTTATATCCACTAAAATTGCCCAAAAATGAAAAATATGTTTTCCCTGCTAATGTATCTAAAACTTGAACTATGAAAGGAAGCGGAAAATGATATTTCAAAGTAGCCTTATTCAGCTCCCTATAAACAATACATACTCTCAATTTCCCATTATTTTTAGGAACAAATACTAAAGGTGAAACCCATTGACTGTCTGATATTGGATAAATTAAATTTACATTCAACAGTTTTTGTAGTTCCTCAACAATTTACCTTAAGTTTGGGTTCATTCTTCTCTGAGATTGTCAGATTGGTCTAGAATTTTCCTCAATATATATGTGATGCATGCAAGTTTTGGAATATAATCCTTTCATGTCAGTGTATTCCCATGCATATGCAAAAGAGTGTTTTTGTAATGTTTCCATTAATCTCTTCTTTTGAAATTCTTTCGGATTTTTTATATTCAAAATTTTACCTGGAAAGATTTATATTCAAGAATTGCCAAATTATTCCATAGAATATAAAGACATTTTTCTGGATGATATATATTCAATATTTCATTTTTCTTGAAATTTTTGACTATTATCACACTGTGAAGATAATTCATTATTTTCTATTGAATTTAAAATTCGATCTTCTTCACTAAATTGTGAGATAGTAAAAATGGGTTGTATATCATTATCATCATCCATCCATTCTTCATTTTCTACCTCTATCATTGTTTTTGTAGGTGGATATAATGTAAATTTCTTTTTTGAACTACAATCAGAGATAAACATATTACCAAATCTACAATTGATAAAAGCATCAGTTGTAGCTAACCAAGGCCTTCCTCAGATTAATGGATGCCCTCTTAAGTTATTCTTGGGTGTTAAGATCATAAAATCAACTTCACATTCCCAAGAATATAAGGATACATAAATATCTCCTAACACATCATCAGGTTTAATTACAGACCTATCTGTTAATTATAACAATGTTGGTGTATATTGAAGATCTGGAAGTTTTAGTTGATCCATAGTTTGTCTACTCATGATGTTTGTGGCCACTCCTAAATCAATCAATGTGTTTGGAATTTCGATAGCATTGATGTGTGTTTTCACAATGGGACTTCCTAGATCCAAATATTTCTATATTGTTATTTTCCCATCATGATGTCTGCAATTTTTCCAACTAACTGTATTCTTTTGACTTCTTTGTTTTTCTTCCTGGATTATTTATACTTAACTCCCTCATTTCCTTTGCAAGGATTTGAATTTCTTTGATAGCTTTAGTAAAGGGAATTTTATGCAAACATTCTTCAGCTCATCTAACATATCATAATTAGGCATCATGATTCCCCCCCCCCCCCCCTTATCAATTTGTAATCTTTCAGGGAAAGGTGGTTTTGAGACAGATATTGAAGGTTGTTCTACAATGGGAGTTGGGTTTATTGGAGTATCATGTGTTTGTTTCTGAATATTTTCTTTCCGATGGAGAGATATTTCTTCATCAGAATGTTAATATTTTGATTTTCCCTGAATAAAAATAGATGCTAATTTATTTTCTAATACTCTACCAGATCTGAGTTGGACATTATTAAGATCTAATTGAGTTATCATATAAGTCTGAAAATTTTTTCCCTCCATGTTTTAAACAGGTTGTGCATTTTTATTGTTTGGGTATGGAAATGGTTGGGTAGGTAATTGATTTGGTCATTATGGAAATGGTAATGAAAGTTGTGTATTCTGATTTTGAAATTGAGGTTGAGGTGTTTGACTAGACTGAGGAAAATGTTGTGGTGGGGAGTTCAGATAAGATTGTGGATATTGGTGATATTGAGAATATCTTCCATAGGCATTTTTTCATCCTTGTGTCCAAGGTTGGGATTGAGACCAAGGTTGCCATGGCTTTGGTGTAGTCAAGTTATTTTTTGGGGGTTGAGTATACATCTGAGTGTTAAAACCTTGAGTTTGTGATCCTTTCCATGGTCTTCCAGCAACAAAGAAAAGAGGATCTACCTGGTTTGGAACCATTTCCTCTTGATAGACAGCTTTAAGACCTGGGATTGAAGGACACTTCTTTGTTTCATGATTTTTTGTACACATAACACAAGTTTCTACATTTTTTAAATCAAGAGGGCATTCTCTGAAAGTATGTTTCTTTCTGCACTTAGGACAAAAGATAAATAAGGCATCACTTTCAACTCTTTGCTTGTTTTGTAATTTCAAGATGTCTATTTTTTCACTAAGACTCCCTAAAATTTCTATTTTAAATTCATCAAAAAAAAAATCCTATTGCAACCCTACTTATTGTTCCAGTTGCAGATTTATTAATTCTAGAGATAAAAATGTCTCTTGAATTTTTTCCAACTCTTTAATTACCTCTTAAAATATGTATGCATAATTCAGAAATTTATGTTAATGATAACAAAGAAATATCTCATTTTCACTTCATGTTAAGGATATATATCCATTCATATCTAATTGATTTTAGTTGGAGATATTTCAAAGTATCTTATCCAAATTTTCCATTTTATACCTTTTTAGATTATAACTGAATCTTTCAATTAAATCCTCCCGATTCTCATCTTCTCTTCTCTTTGCACCATCTTAAAAACTTCATATTTTCGGTTATGAGGCATGTAGTAATCCTTCAATTTAAATAAGAATGAATTTTTTTTCTCTTCCCATGTTCTAATCGAGTGTGTTATTAATCCCATGAACCATTTCAATGTTGCATCCTTAAGGGTAGCTGGAAACAATTTCAATTTTTGAGAATCGAGTAGGTAGTCATATGATCTACATAAGACTTTGAATTCAAAAATAAATGTTTCAAGCTCCTCACTTCTTAATCCATGAAATTTAGGAAGATAGAGAGTGAGATATTTTTCATTTTGGCAGTAGTATCTTCATCGAATATAGGAAATCCAACATGATATGGATATATTGTGTCTTCTCCTCTATCTCCCCTACCTTCACCTCTTCCTCTTCCTCCATCTCTTCCTCTACCTATTCCTCCACTTCGAATCCTAGGTCCACCTCCTCCAATTATTAAATGTTCATCATTGTTGTGTACTTCTCCTTCCCCTTCCCCAGCCGTTGTAGATTCTTCCGAACTGATATAAGACTCCAATATTGGGATTGCATGTTCTTCTTCTAATTCTTCTGGTTCTTCTATCAATGGTATATTAAAGAATATTTCTTCTTCCTCTTCCTCACTAGGTATTTATAGTTCTTGAGATAATTTTTTTTCTCTAGTAGAGGTTAGGAAAATTACTCCTATTGTTGGGGATGTAGGATATTGTTCTTCCACAACTACTTCAGTTGACGAAGTTGGTGAGTCTCTAGGTTGAATTTATGATCTTAATACCTCAGGAAGTCTATGTTTACCTTCCAAGAATGGTATGTGTGTTTGGCTGGATTGTGTGGAATTACAAGGTCTAGATGGGGTGATTTGTGTTGTTGGAATTAAGCTTCTACCTCTACCTATGAATCTACCCCTGGAATCTATTTCTCTATGCATGCCATTTTTCTATTTTTATGGATTTTTATTTTTTTTTACAAAAGAGAAAAAGGCTCCTATTTACACTTCCCCGACAATGGCACCAAAATATTTAATCATTTTAATGTTCTTAAATAGCTATCATAAATTATCGACCGGAGTTGGTAATCTTGTGAAGTGCAAGTGCACTATATATGCTAGAAGCCTTTCTTACTCAATTTATTGTGATGATTGTATTTGTGAAGGTTTTTTTAAAATATTCTTTTATTTTTAATGTTCTTAATGAATTGAACTACAAATAAACTAAATTCTAATTTAACTAAGTTTCAAAAACTATAGCAAATATTTTTGAAGAAAATTCCTAAATGATTTATCTATTAATATCTAAGAATTCTGAGAATCTAATATCAACAAATCAAACTCTAAAAAAAGAACTCTAATATTTTTGTATTTTTAGAAATTAAACGCTGTGTAACTGAGACTGAGCAACAAAATGAATAAATTACTTATTGTCTTGGCCAGAAATAACTATAAAACTAGAAATAATTATAATCCTTGTTCCAAAAATTAAATCATCAAATCACTATTGTTTGAAAGGAACTTACAGAAGATGGAAATGGAATCTTTTAATGTTCTTAAAATAAATCACATAGGAAAAACTAATCTACCATAAACCATTGCTGCAAGGAAATAAAACTAATATTAATTCTACAATTTAACCATTTAAAAATAAACATGAACCTATATAAAATGACAAAAACTATTCTAAAAATATCAAATTCTGGAAATGACTACAATATAGTAAAAACATAAATTGAAACTACGTCAAATGATAAAAAAAATCATACATTTACTTTAAATAACACTACAGAATTATGGAAATAACACAGTGAAAGCATAAACTCAAGGTTGTATCAACTGATAAAAAAGCGAAGCTATGGAAAATATCGAAATGTAGAACATAAATAAAAATATAAACTTCTTTGTTGCATGGGTCCTCCACAACAGATGGTTTCAAATCTACTCCAACACTAGCTGCCCATTAAAGCTTTGGAATACTTATTCATTCAAACCAGGAATAAAAGAGAGCTTTGATAATTTTATAATCACATCAAAATTCACACTTTTCATACATTTGTTGGCCCTATATTTATAAAAGCATGTCATTAATTGTCTTGAGGTTTTTACACCTATTTGGACTAACAAGCTCTATCTTAAATTCTAAACAGAAAGTAGAATTTTGTTGCTTCACAATTTGCTACTTGGCAAAGAAAATCATGAAGCATGATGGCTTCGAACTATTCGCTTGCTTGTTCTAGCACTTGGTTGACCATCCCTTTGACTACGTACCTCAGAAATTTCTTGCCTGATTTGGATCATATAGATAGGAGGAAATCCATGAGAGGATCATTCTCCACATACCCGCATACTTTTCCGCTTAGTTGGCACCTTAGAACACATAAAACCATGGTAGTGGCTACAGAAACGTGGATCAGCTATGGAATTATGTTAATTCTATAGCTAAATACAAATTTTAATATAATAATAAGTAAAATTTCAAAATATGAAAGATAGGTCGTTAAAATACCTTACCAAATCAAAATTTTCATTTTGACACTTATTTGAGTTGATGGTGATGACAAAAGAAGGAAATATTAGTGAAACGAAATGCCAAAAATGAGGGAATCATTAGGCTCTACACGCACTATTGAAACTGTTCCTCCACTGCGATAGCCTGCAATAGGACATTTGACTTCTTGTTTTAGTCAGCACACCTTTGAAAAACCAGACACTTTCAGGAATAGGCATGAGAATCTTTGAATAATGTAGGAAAATAGAAATTGACTTGAATAACTTTATGCGCAATTGTGTCACCCACAAAGTGTCCCCCGTAGAGATCACCCAATACTTTTTCTGAATCGTGTGCTTCTAGGAACCTGATCAATACTCCATTATGATGCTTTCTGAGAAGCACCCCATGCACCAATTGATAATATAATGCTTTTATTCTTAGTTCCCTCTTCTATCATGCGTATAAATGGGAGGGAACAATGACGTGCTCGAGGTATTGGTGCACATCTACGTACCAAGAGTTCCCGATGATCGTGGGAGGATATCGCTCAAGATTGTACATTTCGATCTCCTACTCCCATCCAGATATATCTTCTTATTTTCCATCCACTGCTTCTGCTTCTATGTGACATAGATCGTGGCCCCTGATGTTATGACTTTTTTTTTTAACTCTAATTCATATTCCTGTAGACCAGTCATCTAGTTCACTCTTCTCTCACCCAACTCTTGTTGAACGAACAATGATATGACTGTTGGGTGTGGAAAAAATATGATACAGTTATTTTTTAAAGATAGGGTCAAAATTTCTTCACCGTGTTGTATATTGTGTCAGCTTATTTTTCAATGGCATGATAGTTGAGTTCAACTATCCTTCCATTGAAAAATAATATATTTATATATTTCAGGCTAGCGCTCATGAAATATATTGGCTTCTCATTATTCTGATCGTCATTTTTCATAAGCACATCAACGAGAAAAGTGTTAGAAGAAAAAGTATAGAGTAGGAAATCTTTGTTGAAATCTGGGATGTAAAAAGTGGGTGCTTCTGCAATGGCTTGATTAATATGGGAAAATGTGTCCTTTTCCCTTTTATCCCATTTTTAAATTTCATATTTAAAAATGAGAGCTTCAAAGCTAGTAGAGGACTTCTAAAGGCCGAGATGCTTCAGAGAAGTTCCAAGGGCCAGCATGGCCACCAGGGGCTAGAAGGAGAATGAGGCCTAGATTGGGGAGCCAGAGCCCAATTTGAGAAAATTATCAGTATATTTTGGAGGTTTGATAGACATTGGAGATAGTAGGAAAGGTTTCAGGGACAGAGAAGAATTTCTTAAGGATTTAGTGCCACAGATAAGCTCAGGGAAGCTTAAGGGAACCGACAGAAGAGGTCAAGTCAAAGGAAGCCAAGGATCATCTTCAAAGAGTTTTCAGCCATTCCAGGGGTATTATGGTATTCTAAACCCATTGGTTCAGTTCAGATAACCATTGGAGTTGAGTTATTAACTTGTAACATATATTTTTCATCATTATCCCAAAGAGCCAAGTCAGTTGACAAAGGCTCAAGGAGACGTAGCCCACGATATTCAGGTGAAATCCTATATTAAATTTGTTGTTATGTGTTGATGCTTATTTTTTGCACTTTATGGTTGTTGTACATGCATAATAGCAACAACAACAAAAAAAAATTTCCTCACACATAAAGGATTAAAACAGTTTAAAATACATACACTTTATTCAAGTGTTCAATTCTGCACAGTCAATAATAAGCTAGATCTTAATTTGTTTAACTGAGTGGGAGGTTCTTGAAAAGCATAAAAATTCATCCACCCATTTTCAGATCAGGTGGTATCATAGCACTAGGTTTCTTGATTGACAGAGCACTAGGTTGCTTGTTTGACTTGAAAGGTGTTTAAAAATGCAAAGAATTTGACTGTTTGCAAATTGGCTGATGCTTACAAGTTTGAGTTTGCTAGAGGTGAAGGGAAAAATATTGTTAGCTAAGTCTAGAAGAGGACAAGAAGGAAGAAAGCTTAAATCATTCTCCTTACCCAAAGGACATCAAGGCAACCCTTGAAGCACAAACCCTCTTGAAATTTTTTTGCAAAAGGCTGCTTGAAGAAGAGCTTGAATCTACAGTCATTTTGTTCAGAAGCTTTGAAAATTATTTTTAAAGCTTTGTGAATTATTGTTGAAGTTCGTTAGTTCATTTACATAAGGATGACAACTTCTTCAAGTGAGGTTTTAAAATCCTCTTTTACAAGACTCTTCTATGAAGAGATGAAGCGATACTTCTACATCCTGAAGGATAGGGTGAAAATTTTGTATGAAGATGGAAGAGAAAGCACTAGACTTCATGAGCAATTGGTTGCTATGAAGAAAGAGAAAGAAGGAATTATTCAAAGATGCATGAGATGGATATGCAGCTCCATCATGCCCAAGAGGCCTTAACCAACCACATTCTTGAAGTAGAGGGAAATCACTCAAATTTTTCTTCAAATTCCTCTTCAGATAGATGTGTAGGTTCATTTGAAAAGTAAACTAGAGTTATAGGGTCCAATTTGATGTTAAAAATGGGCTATGAAGGCAAGGGTCTATTCAAACATGCACAAGGCATTAGGGGAATTTTGAGGTCTGAAATGGGCCTCCTAAGAAAAATGTACAACCAAAATAACCTTTATGAGAACCAATAGGATTTAAGATGATGATGTCAACCATGAGGGATGATTCACCATTTTTGGAGTAAAAAGGTAAAAAGATTAAAAAATAATAAATTAATAAAACTACTTTTTTAATTCGTATTTTGAACTTATCTCCCTAAGTTTTTACTCAAATTTCGAGCATGAATACTCGTTGGATGCAAAATTTAATTTCCCATCCAAGGAGTACCCATGTTACATATTTTTTATGGAATTTTCTACATGAAAAATGAGAAATACATAAAAAATGTGATTCCAATCACGTTTTTCATGTATTTCTCATTTTTTGTGTAGCAGAGATAATCAAAAGTATGCAACATGGGTGCT
This sequence comes from Pinus albicaulis, assembly GCA_034641835.2. Lineage (NCBI taxonomy): Eukaryota > Viridiplantae > Streptophyta > Pinopsida > Pinales > Pinaceae > Pinus > Pinus albicaulis. Next base: position 1,490,568,004 of record CM076580.1, read on the forward strand.
CCTTCGATGGGAAATTAACTTTTGCATCCAACGAGTATTCCTGCTCAAAATTTGAGTAAAACCTTACGGAGATAAGTTCAAAATACGAATTGAAAATGTAATTTTTTCTTTTTTTCCCTCTAAAATTTGATGATGTAATCAAATCTTATTTTATTTTTTCCACTATTATTTTATAATTTCCTTAGGAGGCCCATTTTATACCTCAAAATTCCCCTAATTCATTATTGATCCTATTTTGGTTGAGGAAAGGCCTAAGAAATTTGATCTAGGCTATGTTCAATCTTATGCGAAAACTCTACAGCCATGAAGGCATTTGAGACAATTCCAAAAAGAAATTTTGTTACAAGTTCTAAAACACAAGCATGTCAAGTTTGTTTTCAAGTTGATTTCCATTGTTTTTGTTGGGTGTGGAACCTGATTATCTTGTTTACTTTGTATCACAGCATTGGACCCCTGTACCTTAAATGGGGCAGCAACGCTGCCCGTAAATTAATCGCTGCTGTGGGGGGTCCAGGGGGGGTGGCAGCGACTTTATGGAGCCCCCCCCTACGCAGGTTTCGGGGGTAGTGCCCCCGAAGCTAAAAACAGATGTAAAATTGCCTTGTAAAAGTATAGTAATTTCTAGTCAATCTGGGCCATTCATTAGGCAAATGATCTGACAGTAGAAGTTATGTTTAGTTTAAGGTTTTTTGCCCTAGAAGGCAACCCCTCGCTTTTATGAGGGTATTGTATTGCGGTTGTGTATTGTATGTGTGTATTCTCGGAGCGAGAAATAGAGAGGGAGACTGTGAGAGAGAATAGAGGATATTACAGTGCATCTGCTATAGGTTGTGTCTCTTCATTTTTGCTGGACAATAGAAAGGAAGGACTGGCTGTTCAGGGTGGACGTAGCCCAAACTGGGTGAACCACGTATATCTGTGTCTCTCTGGTTTTATGTTTTTTGTGTGCTTGTATTTTCCGCATATTTTATGTGTTGCATTGCTCTGTAATATATAATTTTCTAACAACTGGTATCAAAGCAGAAGGTATATTTGGCTGATAAACTTGCAGGAAAGAAGGGTTCCTAGTTCGAGTGGGAGCAATGGGGGAAGATGATAAGTTTAGGGTTGAGAAATTTAATGGCCAAAACTTCCCGATGTGGAAGATGCAGATGGAAGATTATTTGTATAAAAAATATCTATACCTACCATTGAGCGGAAAAGCAAAGAAGCCGGCGGCCATGACAGACGCGGAATGGAACATTCTCGATAGAAAGGCACTCGGAACAATACGGTTGTGCCTTGCGGCGTCAGTCACCTTCAATATTTTGAAGGAAACAAAAACAGAGGGTTTGATGCAGACGTTGGAGAAACTATATGAAAAACCCTTGTCCTCAAACAAGGTATTTCTTATGAAATGACTATTTAATATGAAGATGTCGAAAGGTGGATCTATTGCAGACCATTTAAATGAATTTAATACAATTACCAGTCAGTTAATTTCTGTAGGGGTAAACTTTGATGATGAAGTTAGAGCTCTGTTATTCTTGTGCTCATTACCAGAAAGCTGGAATGGTTTAGTTATGGCTATTAGTAACTTTGTCTCTGGATCTAGTACTTTAAATGTTGATGATGTTGCCTGCACATCTTTGTTAGAAATGTTGATGAAAATATTCCGAGACATCGCAATGCTTTGATGCAAGAGTTCAGGGGAAGAATAATGAAAGAGGAAAAAGATCTAGATATCACAAACAAATCAAGGAAAGGCGTATCCAAGTCCAGATGTGATAGTATCGGAAATAAGTGGAAAGAAAGGACACCTAAAGAAAGACTGTAGATCTCAGAAGGGAAAAGAAGGAGACACACAACAAGAAAACAATCATGAAGAAAATGTGACAGGTGATGTGTTACAAGATGCTTTGATTCTTTCTTTCGAAAATGTTACTAATTGTTGGGTTGTAGATTTAGGGGCTTCATTCCATGCTACACCTGATAAGAAATATTTTCATGACTATGTTCAAGGAGATTTTGGACAAGTTCGTTTGGGTGATGATAAACCCTGTAAAATTGTTGGAATGGGTAAAGTTCTTGTAAAAAAACAGAATGGAAACCAATGGATACTAAAGGAGGTAAGGCATGTTCCAGATCTGAAGAAAAATCTGATTTCAACAGGGCAGTTAGGCGGTGAAGGTTGTGTGACAACTTTCATGGATAAAACTTGGAAGGTCACCAAAGGAGCCCTGGTAATAGAAAAAGGTGAAAAGGTTGGTACATTGTATTTATGCAATGGTATTTCTAACTCTGTTAATGCTTTAACTTCCAAAGGAGCAGATGCAAGATTATGGCATCATAGGCTCAGACACATGAGTGAGAAGGGAATGAAGATTCTTCACTCAAGAAATTTGTTGCCAGGTTTGAAGAATGTTGATTTGGATTTCTGTGAAAATTGCATTTATGGAAAACAAAAGAGAGTCAAATTTCTCAGAGTTGGGAAAGAAAAGAAGAGCGAAAAATTGGAGCTTGTGCATACAGATGTATGGGGACCTGCTCAGGTATCATCTCTTGGTGGCTCTCGTTATTATGTTACTTTTATTGATGATGCAACTAGAAAAACATGGATTTATTGTATTCATAATAAATCTGATGTATTTGATATTTTCAAGAAATGGAAAGCTTTGGTTGAGATTGAGACAGGAAAGAAGTTGAAGTGTCTCAGATCAGACAATGGAGGTGAATATTGCAGCAAAGAGTTTGATAGGTACTGTTCAGAGCATGGAATTCGCAGAGAGAAGACAGTTCTAAGAACACCACAAGAAAATGGTGTGTCAGAAAGGATGAACAGAACAATCATGGAGCGTGCAAGGTGCATGAGATTGCATGCAGGATTGCCTTTACAATTTTGGGCAGATGCTGTAGATACTGCTGTTTATCTAATAAACAGAGGGCCTTCAAGTTCCTTGAATGGTGGTATTCCAGAGGAAGCATGGATAGGTAAAAAGGTAAACTACTCTTTTTTAAAGCCTTTTGGTTGTGAGGCCTTTGTCCATATTAATAAAGAAAACAGAACAAAGCTTGAGGAAAAATCAAAGAAATTTACCTTTATTGGATATGGTGCTAATGATTTTGGTTATCGCTTATATGATTATGAAAATCACAAAATCATTAGGAGCAGAGATGTAATATTCAATGAAAAGGTCTTGTATAAGAATCAGTTGCAGGAAAAGAAACAGAAAAAAGAAAGCAAGGAATACACAGTTCTTGATGAGATAACTGAAAAAGTAAAGGTGCCTGAAAATAATAATAATCAACAACCATAGCAGCAGCAACCACCACAACAGCAACAGGCACCTCAAACACCTGAAAGTGGTGTTAGAAGATATACCAGGATAAGTAGACCCCCTGAACGATACTCTCCTTCATTATATTATTTATTGCTGACCGATTCTGGTGAACCTGAATGTTATGAAGAAGCAATGCAGGTTGAAAGCAGGAAGAAGTGGGAGCTAGCCATGGAAGAAGAGATGGACTCCTTAATGCATAACCAGACTTGGGACTTAGTCAGGTTGCCTGCAGGTAAAACTACATTGCAGAATAAATGGGTTTACAGGGTGAAGGAAGAAGATGGAGGAAAACAGAGGTACAAAGCTAGACTTGTGGTGAAGGGGTTTGCACAGAAGAAAGGTATTGATTTTGATGAAATATTTTCTCCTGTTGTTAAGATGACTTCAATCAGAACTATCTTAAGTCTTGTAGCAGCGAAAGATTTACATCTTGAATAGTTATATGTAAAGACAACATTTCTCCATGTAGATTTGGAGGAAGAGATATACATGCAGCAACCAGAAGGATATGAGGTCAAAGGGAAAGAAAAATTGGTGTGTAGGTTAAAGAAGAGCTTGTATGGCTTAAAACAGGCTCCAAGGCAGTGGTATCTAAAATTTGACAAGTTTATGTTTGAACAAGGTTATACTAGGATGTCACTCTGATCATTGTGTTTATCTCAAAAAGAAAAATGATGGCAGCTATATTATATTGTTATTGTATGTAGATGACATGCTTGTTGTAGGGTCTAACATGCAGGAAATAAATGTGCTCAAACAAAAATTGGCAAATTCATTTGCAATGAAGGATTTGGGAGCTGCAAAACAAATCCTTGGTATGAGGATAACTAGAGATAGGAAAAATCACAAATTAACATTGTCTCAGAATGAGTACATAGAAAATGTGTTGAAAAGATTTAATATGCAGAATGCAAAACCAATTAGTACACCTTTTGCTAGCCATTTCAAACTTAGTAAGGAGATGTGCCCCGAGACCCACGAAGAAATGGAATATATGTCTAAAGTTCCATATGCATCAGCAGTTGGAAGCTTAATGTATGCAATGGTCTGCACAAGGCCTGATATTTCACATGCAGTGGAAGTTGTAAGCAGGTACATGAAAAATCCAGGAAAAGAACATTGGATGGCAGTAAAACAGATTCTCAGATATTTGAGAGGTACCACAAATCATGCATTATGCTTTGGTGGTTCAAACATTTCACTACAGGGATATGTTGATGCAGATATGGAAGGTGACAGAGATAACAGGAGGAGAACTACAGGACATGTATTTACTGTAGGTGGAACAGCTGTTAGTTGGGTTTCAAAAATCCAGAGTGTTATTGCACTTTCAACAACAGAAGCAGAGTATGTTGCTGCTACAGAGGCTAGTAAGGAAATGATTTGGTTACAAAGGTTTATGGATGAATTGGGTAAGAAGCATGATATGGGCACGTTATACAGTGATAGCCAAAGTTCCATTCATCTTGCAAAGAACTCAACATTTCATTCCAAGACTAAACACATACATCTCAAGTACCATTTCATACGGTCAGTAT